>APFE031244433.1:70630-90710 GCA_000404065.3 Pinus taeda | reverse complement strand
CTAGACTTAGAATAGTTCTGATTGAAGTCATTTTAACAATAGGAGAAAATATTTCATCAAAATCAATACCTTTCTTCTGTGCAAACCCCTTCACCACAAGTCTAGCTTTGTACCATTATTTTCCTCCATCTTCTTCCTTTAGCTTGTAAACCCATTTATTATGCAATGTTGTTTTACCTGCAAGCAACCTGACTAAGTCCCAAGTCTAGTTATGTGCTAAAGAGACCATCTCTTCTTTCATGGATTGCTCCCACTTCTTCCTGGTTTCTACCTGCACTGCTTCTTCATAACATTCTGGTTCACCAAAATCAGTCAACAATACATAATATAATGAAGAGAGTATCATGTTCAGGGGGTCTACTTATCCTAGTTAGATCTGTCTAAAACACCCACTTTAGGTGTTTGAAGTGCTTGTTGTTTGTTGTTGGTTTGTTTATAGCTGTGATTCATTTTATGATTTTCAGGCCCATCACTTTTCCTTATGATATCGTCAGCATTGTGTATTCTCTATTTTCTTTTTCCTGTTTCTTTTCTTGCCAATTGATCTTATAAATACCTTTTCATTGATTTACATCTTTTCTCCCTAATGATTTTGTGATTTTCATAATCATATAAGCCGATTTAACCAAAATCATTAACACCATATCCAATAAAGGTACATTTCTTTGATTTTGCCTCAAGCTTTATTCTATTTTCTTTATTAATGTGGAAAAAGGCTTCACAACCAAAAGTCTTTAAAAATGAGTAGTTTACGTTTTTACATGTCCATGCCTCCTTTGGAATACCACCATCCAAGGAACTTGAAGGCCCTCTATTTATTAGACAAACAGCAGTGTCTATAGCATCTGCCCAAAATTGTAAAGGCAATCTTGCATGCAATCTCATGCACCTTGTTCGCTCCATGATTGTCCTTTTCATCCTTTCTAACTCACCATTTTCTTGTCATGTTCCTGGAATTGTATTCTCTTTGCGAATTCCATTCTCTGAATAGTACCTATCAAACTCTTCGCTACAATATTCACCACCATTATCTGATCTGAGACACTTCAACATTTTTCCTGTCACATTTTCAACCAAATCTTTCCATTTCTTGAAAGTATCAAATACATCAAATTTATTTCGGATACAATAAATCTAGGTTTTTCTAGTTGCATCATCAATAAAAGTAACATAATAACGAGAGCCACCAAGTGATGATACTTGAGTAGGTCCCCACACATCTGTATGCACAAGCTCTAATTCTTTGCTCTTCTTTTCTTTCCCAACTCTAAGGAATCTGACTCTCTTCTGTTTTCCATAAACACAATTTTCACAGAATTTTAAACCAACATGCTTCAAACCTAGCAACAAATTCCTTAAGTGAAGAATCTGCATCCCCTTCTCACTCATGTGCCCGAGCCTATGATGCCATAATGTCGTATCTTCTCCTGTAGAGGTTAAAGCATTAACAAAATTAGAAATACCATTTCATAAATACAATGTACCAACCTTTTCTCCTTTTGTTATTACTAGGGATCCTTTTGTGACCTTCCAGGTTTTATCTATGAAAGTAGTTATGCAACCTTCACCTCCCAACTGCCCTGTTGAAATCAGATTTTTCTTTAGATCTGGAACATGCCTTACCTCCTTTAGTATTCATTGGTTTCCATTTTGTTGTTTTACAAGAACCTTACCCATTCCAAAAATTTTACAGGGCTTATCATCACCCAAACGGACTTGTCCAAAATCTCCTTGAACATAGTCATGAAAGTATTTCTTATCAGGTGTGGCATGGAATGAGGCCCCTGAAGCTACCACCCAGGAATCAGTAATATTTTTGAAAGAAAGAATCAAAGCATCTTGTAACACCTCACCTGTCACATTTGCTTCATGATTGTTTTCTTCTTGTGTGTCTCCTTCTTTTCCCTTTCGAGACTTGCAGTTTTTCTTCAGGTGTCCTTTCTTCCCACATTTCTAGCACACTATCCCTGATCTAGACTTGGATCTGCCTTTTCTTGACTTACTGCGATATCTTGGGCTCTTTCCTCTTTCCATTTTTCTTCCTCTAGACTCTACACTCAAAGCATTACCCGATGTCTCATCGGAGCTTTTCCATTGCATTTCCTCGCTAAGGATAGCACCAACAACATCATCAAACTTTAAAGTACTACATCCAGAAATAGAGTTACTAATGGCCATTACTAAACCATTCCAACTTTCTGGTAATGAGCACAAGAATAATAGAGCTCTAACTTCATCATCAAAGTTTACCCCTACAGACCTTACTGACTTGTAACAATATTAAAATCATTTAAATGATTAGCAACAGATCCACCTTCTGACATCTTCATACTAAATAAACGCTTCATAAGAAATACCTTATTTTAGGTCGAGGGTTTTTCATATAGTTTGGCCAATGTCGACATTAGACCCTCTGTTGTCGTTTCCTTTGAAATATTAAACACTACCAACACTGCTAGACACAGCCGTATTGTTCCAAGTGCCTTTCCGTCGAGAATATCCCATTTTGTATCTGTCATACTCATCGGCTTTTTTGTCTTTTTACTCAATGGTAGGTACAAATCTCCCTGATACAGATAATCTTCCATCTGCATCTTCCATAGCTGGTAGTTTTTGCCATTGAATTTTTCAACCCTAAACCTACCATCTGCCGCCATTTCTCCCACTTGAACCAAGAATCCTTCTCTCCTGCGAGTTTATCAGCCAAATAGACCTTCGGCTTTGATACTAGTTGTTAGAAAATTATATATTACGAAGCAATGGAACACATAAAATATTGTAGAAATATAAACACGGAAAATGCATAAAACAAGAGAGACACAGATATACGTGGTTCACCCAGTTTGGGCTACATCCACGAAGAAACAACCAGTCCTTCCTTTTATATTATCCAGCAAACTAAAGAGATACAACCTATAGTAGATCCACTGTAACACCCTCTTTGCTCTCAATCTCCTCTCTCTTTCTCACTTAGATTACAAATCTACATAGACACAATACAATTCCCTCATATATAGTGAGGGGTTTCCTTCTAGGGCAAAAAACCTAAATTAAACATAACTTCTACTGTGAGATCTCCACCTAATGCACGGCCCAAATTGACTAGAAATTATTATACTTTTACAAGGCAATTTTACATCTATTCTTAGCTTCAAGGGCACTGCCCCCGAAACCCCCCGCTAGGGGGGTCTCCCAAAAGGTCGCAGTCGCCCCCCGTAGACCCCCCCTACAACGAATATTTTACGGGCGGCGTTGCCACCGCATTTTGAACGGGGGTCCAATGCAGTGATACCTTTGAATACAAAAGATAATCAGGCTCCACACCCAACATTAGTAGTACTCAGCAAGGGGCACCAGGAGAATTAATGTTGTTGGTATGCTTAATGTTTCCACTCTACAGGGATATAGATTTGCTCCATCGGGAATAGATCTGATTTATATGCTGCCTAGAATTGTTAATCTTCAGTCAAATTCAACACTTGATACATAATGATATAAATCAACTACACGTGTGTGTTTGACACCTTATCTCCTCCATTTAGCTAGAGGGACATACTCAGCTAAATGATAGATTATAGATCCCCTTTTTAATGGTTTCTCAGCGCATGAGGAAAGGAGAGATTTGCCTTCTCAATCACACAAGCTCAACCTCTTTTGAAGACTAACATTTCTCTCTTAAAATCTTGCATAGAACTCATTCAACTTGAAAAGGTGACTCGTTCCTACTCCTTTATTCTAAAAAATTAAAATCTTCCCTCTGTCACTTGCAACCACAATGATAATCCTATAATTCAAGGCAATATTCCAGCAATTGCATTTATTTTTGGCACTTGGAGAATCAGTGAAAAATCCTCTAAAACTCTCGATCTAGGCCCTATTCAAATAAGTTTATAAATCTAGAAAAAAAGTTTGAAACCCCATTTCTTCACTATTAGAACCAAAAGAAAAATTTGATGCAAATAAAAAATTTGATTTACACCAACCTGGATCCATCTTAACTCTAGATCTATCAAGTGCCGAGAGGATCAAATTTCTCGAGGTGCAAAAATTGATGAAAGGTTTGCACCTCGAGAAATTTGGTCCCTCCCATCTCTTGATAGATCTGGAGTTAAGATGGATCTAGGATGGTTTCAATCATGTGTGGCCAAAGAAAATCTATCGAAGATATCATTTTCTCAATAATATGTAAATACATCTAATATTAATATAATCATTTTAAATATGCTAAATATGTTTGAGATTATTTTAGTTTTAAATTTTCTTGTTGAGATGCTAAATATTGTTAATAATTTGAATGATGAAAAATGATGAAAAAAAAATTTGAATGCAAAGTGAGAGTGTAATAGTGTTGAATGATAGAATTGTGAATAATAAGAATGTAGTCAATTACAAATAGTCTTTATTGTGATCAATTTCAAACTATTTCCTTATACTATTCTTATTGTCACCCTTAATTATTTTTGTCATCTTTTCATATCGGTTATATGAAAAGTAAAGCTGAAATCACAAACCATTTAAGTTTTTAGTTCATGTTGTTGTAGTCAACATCATACCTTATCTTTCTTTCTCTCTAGTATTAATAGTTGAATTATTGTAACACAAAATTCAATGTATATTGTCAATAATTTTTTGTGCTTACACAGAAATCATTGCATATTGTTAATCCAATCACTTTAAAGTTACTGTACCATCATACATCCAATTATGTCAAATCATAAATCAACATCTACACTCAAATCAATGCCTCTAATGCAAGCACTCAAATAAGATTAGAAAACAACTTCTAAACTGAAATCAATGCATCTAATGCAAAAAATCAAATAAGATTAGAAATCAACATCTACACTCAAATCGTTGCATCTAGTGTAAGTAAGAAAACAGGATTAGAAACTGACATCTACATTGAAATGAATACAATTAGTGCGAGCAATCAAATAGGATTATCTATTACCATCTACAATGAAATTAATGCATTTAGTGAAATCAATCAAATAAGATTAGAAATCATTTACATTGAGATTAATGCATCTAGTGCAAGCAATCAAATATAATTAGAAATCAACATCTACATTGAAATAAATGCATCTAGTGATGGAAGGGAAAAAAAAACAATCTGGGAGGACGAAGTGCTAGGGTTTCAAACTTCTGCAAGTGTTGAACTCCATGGAGGGGTGCAAAGGGGGAGCTCCACTCCCTCCTACAAGCAGGTCGTGGCCAGCTGAGGTAAGAAACCAATAGAAATTGCCAAAGGTCCTTCAGGAGAAGGGATAAGGAACATGGAATAGGAACAGGATTTAACCAAAACAAGGGAGGAAAATAGAACAAAAGAAAATAAGGAAGAAGACAAGAAACAGGGAGCAGAAAAAAAAGCGCAAAAGGGGCCATGTAAACCCAAGGCTAAGGTTACACCCAGAGTAGTTTTAAATGATCCTTCTCTGGAGGTGCACAGGGACCGCATGTGGACCAATGCTATAATTTGTAAATTCATGGTATTATGGCCCACTAAAAAGGCACTACAAGCGTGGATTAAATACCACTGGAAACCAAAAGGAGGCGTAGACCTACATCTTGGGTCAAAGAGTTTCTTCACTGTGGTCTTTACAAGTATCGAGGACAAATATAGGGTGTTTGAAGGAGGGCCCTACTTCTATGCACCTGCAGGCCTCTACATGCAACCGTGGATGATGAATTTTATCCCGGAGCGAGAGACTTTCACTTCGGTCCCAGTCTGGGTAAGACTCTACTCCCTACCTCTTGATTACTGGCAAACTAAATCATTATCTACCATAAGAAACAAATCAGGGCATTTTTTCAAAGCATCTGAGGCCACCAAAAGGGGAAAATATACTTCCTTCGCACGAATATGTGTGGAGATGGATCTTTCCGAAGCTCTATCGGATGAGGTCATCTTGGAAGTTTTTGATGAAGAATGGGTGCAAACAGTAGATTATGAGCACATTTCTTTCAGATGTCGTAAGTTCCATAAGCATGGGCACCTATTCAGAGACTACCCTCTCAGTAAAATAGAGAATAAAAGTAAATCTACCACAGTGAAAGATATTGAAAACTTTCATAAAGTGGGATATAGAGGGAAAGGGGGTAAAAGGGGGTCAAAGCAACATCAAATAGAAGGGAAATAGGCCAGTCTAAATAGGTTCCAAGTACTTGAAGAAGAGGAAGAGATAACAAAGGTAGATCAGGTAATGGAAGGCAACCCAAGGGAGAAGGAGAAAGAAAAAAATAGTGAACAAACACAAAATATTAATAAACAGAAAGAGACTACGCTGAGCGATGGAGAACTGGAAATGGACCAAGAAATGACCCAGAGTGAGATGGATATGGAGGATCATGAACTGCAGGATATTCTGGATAGAGAACACATATTTCTAGAAGGGTCCTTGAAACAGGGGACCATGGGAGGGGTAGACTCACTACCTCAAGAACAGTTCAACATAGTACAACAGTTGTTCCTATGGAAAACTCAGGCTAAAGGGTTGGAAAGGAAAAGAAACAATGAAAGGTAGGGCAACAAAGGTGTGAAAACTATGAAAAACACACTAGGACTAGCTCCTAGAAACCCAGGAAAGAAAAGAGGCAAAAAAAATAAAAATGAGTTATTGATATAATGTGGAAAGCTAATGATAGATTCAGGTAATATGGAAGACCTAACTAGCTACTCCTTTACAAATCTTTCATAATGACTTTTACATCTTGGAATATTAGAGGTCTAGGTAGTAAAAGGAAACAAAGATTACTTAGCAATAGAATGAAACAAGAAGCTCTGGATATGATCTTTATCCAGGAAACTAAATGTTCCATTCAAAAAATAAAAGAAATTCACAGCAAATGGATCAATAAATTTGAGTTTCTAGAAGTCAGAGCAGATAATACAGCAGGAGGCATACTCACTCTTTGGAACCCCCAAAAGATTTCCATAATAGATGCTGAAGTATCTAGGAATTATTTATTAGTGGTTATTCAGCCTGTGGGAGATAGGGAGACTTATCTGGTCACGAATGTTTATGGCCCTCAAAGACTGGATGATAAACTCAGGTTTCTAGATTCTCTTGTGGAACTAAGACATAGACATGCAAGAGTACCATGGATCATGGGTGGGGACTTCAACATGATCAAATCACTTTCGGAAAAAGAAAGGGGGAACCAGAACTTCAAGCAAAGACTCTATAGCATTTCAAACTTTTATAGACAATATGAAGCTAGTTGACACTGATATGAGTAATGGCCTCTTTACATGGAACAATAAGAGAGGAGGAGAGTCTCAAGTAGCCTCAAAGTTAGACAGATTCATAATTTCAGAGGATCTTATGCTCACCAACAAGGAAATGATAGTGATAATTCTCCCCTTTGGAGGCTCGGACCATTGGCCTATACAACTTGAGGTACAGGGCATTGGTACCCCCAAGAATAGGCCTTTTAGATTTGAGAATATTTGGCTCACCCACCTAGATTTTATCAACAATATTGCAAAATGGTGGACAAAAGACCTACACATTCAGGGTACAAGAATGTTTCTGCTACACAAAAGACTAAAACACATCAAGCTCAGACTCAAAGACTGGAACAAGTATGAATTTGGCAATATTTTTGAAGCAAAAAAGTTGTTGAAGACAAAATGCAGGAACTTAATCAAGCCCTTATCACGGATGGCTTTGATAGAGTCAGAAATGATCAAGTCACCAAACATCATCAGGAATGGGAGAACTTATGTAAACAAGAGGAAATATTTGGGAGACAAAAATATAGAGTTCAATGGCTAAAAGAAGGGGAGTGAAACACTAGATTTTTCCACAGATCCACCATTGCAAACAGATCTCATAATAGGATCTCATCGATCAAGGATGAGGGAGGTAATCTTCTCAATTCCCGTGAATAGATAGAAACTCTGTTAGTTCAGCACTTTCAAGGTATAGCAAAGGAGACCATTTCAGACAAAGCTCATTTTATCAAGGACTTAACAAGGCATATACCTAGGCTAGTAACAAGAGAGGATAATTTCGATCTCAATAGGCAAGTGACTAAAAAGGAGGTTAGCGAGGTCACCAAAGAAATGTAGAATGGTAAAGAACCAAGCCCTGATGGTTTCAATGTGTATTTCTTCAAAGCTTGTTGGTACATTGTCAAACAAGATATTCTAAATGTAGTGGAGGATTCCAGGATGAATAGAACCATTTTGAAGGTGCTCAATACTTCCTTCATCTCATTGATCCCCAAATAGGACAATGCTCAGACTCCAGATAGGTTTAGAACCATAGCTTTGTGCAATGTGGTGTACAAGATAATATCCAAAGTTGTTGCCAATAGACTCAAACCCCTTCTTCATACTCTAGTTTCTGTGGAGCAATTAGGTTATGTGGAGGGTAGAAAAATTCTCAATAACATCATTCAAGCGCATGAGGTGGTGCATTCATTGTTAAGCAATAGGAAGGCGGGAATGATTATGCAATTGGACCTAGCCAAAGATTATGATAAGTTGAATTGGACCTATATCAGGAAGGTCCTTTTAACCTTTGGATTTGATCATAACTAGGTAAGATGGGTTATGGCACTGGTAACTTCTTCTAGTTTTTCAATTCTGGTTAATGGTTCTCCTTCCAATACTTTTATTCCTTCAAGAGGCCTCACGCAGGGAGATCCATTCTCTCCCTTTCTCTTTATCCTCATGATGGAAGGACTTGGTCGGTCTATCAAGTATGTGAAAGAAGTTGGTAACATCAAGGGTCTCAAACTTTCTGAGACTGGACAGGCTTTGACCCATCAACAATTTTTTGATGACACTACGCTGCAGGGAATCCCCACGGTCAAAGAAGCACTTTCTTATAAACAAATCCCGTGTGACTTTGCCATGGCTACAGGTATGGAGGTAAATCTCTCCAAATATAAGATTTTTTCTTTAATACTAATGTTTCTATTCAGAGAAATATATCCAGAATTCTAGGCTTTCAAAGGGATGTCCTTCCTTCCAAATTCCTGGGAGTTCCTCTAACTGATAAACCTTTTCACAAGAGAATTTGGGAGCCGGTGATTAATAAGATGCAGGATAAAATCAAGAAATGGACTATCAGATCTTTAAACTTGGCAGACCGGTTGGTGCTTACAAGAGTTGTTCTTCAATCAATCCCGTCTTCATGCTTTCAGCCCTTCCAGCTCCAAAAGGAGTTTTGCAACAATTTAGAACCATTCAAAGATAATTTCTTTGGGGTAAGTGGGAGGAGAGAAAGAAATGGGCCTTGGTAGCCTGGGATAATATTTGCAAACCTAAAAACCATGGGGGTCTTGGATTGGATGATCCAGAAGTACTTAACAAGGTTTTAGGGGCAAAATTATGGTGGAATTGGGCAAAAGATCCAAAGGCTCAGTGGGCTAGCATCTGGAAAGAAAAATACGCTAGCACTTGACAAGATAATGATCACATAAGGATGACTAGCATCATTAAAGGCTCCTACATCTAGAATAAGGCCTGGGAGAATAGAGGCTTAGTGCAAAAAAATAGCTTCTGAGAACTTAGAGAGGGAGATCTTGCTTTGTTTTGGGAGGATAAATGGCAATAAGAACCTACACTGTTAAGAGAGGACTTTCTGGACCTCAAGAAAGAAACTGATACCAAAGGGTTACTTAGGGTAAAAGAATTTTGGGATCAAACTAATAGTGAAGGAAAATGGAGAGCCTCGAAGAGTATAGAATACAGGGATGATAGCCCCTTGAAAACAAAAGAGGATGCACTTCTGATAACGTTGGACCTTAGGAAAACTCTATTTTCATAGGGGCATGACCAACTTAGATGAGGCAACAATAATGAAGGTACCTTCAATCTTAAGGAGGCAAAGTGCATAATCCTTGAGCTGGATTCCAATGTACTGGACAGGGTTTGGTAGAACCTATGGAGGCATCAAGGTTGGATGAAAATCAAACTCTTCATGTGGTTGGTACATCATAAGAAAATTCTGACTTGGGAAAACATTCAGAAGAGGGATTTTCTGGGACCTTCTAGATGCCAGCTCTGTGAAGCCCAAGAGGAAACAATGGAGCACCTTCTCAATAATTGCATTTTCACCTCCAAGTTGTGGGATACTTTTGCCACAATTTTCCAATAGACAAACAAGGACAAAGGAAGTATTATTAATACCCTAAATAACTAGAGATGGAAATTTTATGATCATGAATTTCTTCGCTCAGCTTGGGCTTTAAGTCCAAGCTTCATAATATGGAATGTCTGGAAAGAAAGGAACAATAGAATCTTCAAAATGAAAAAAGTTCCTCCCAACACATTATTGAGTAGATCCTAAGATAGCTTAAGGAGATGGTTGGTACTTTAGTGCGAACCTCCCCAAATAATCCACCTTCAAAAGTTGAAATGCAGATACTTATTCAGTTAGGTATGCAGGGGCTTATACCACAGGGCATGTATAGGAAGGTAATGAATTCGGACAATAAGCTAGAATACTGGAATCCTCCCCCTCAGGGTTTTCTGAAATACAACATTGATGAGGCCTCAAAAGGTAACCCGGGTATTGCTGGTTTTGGAGTGGTGTTATGGGATGAAAATGGTTGCATTCTTTTTATTTTCCATTGCCATTTGGGAATAGCTACAAACAATATGGTGGAATTAATCGCACTTGAGAAATGTTTAGAATTCCTGAAACAGGATAACCTCCAGAATATAATAATTGAAGTTGATTCTAAGTTAATCATTAACTCAATCAAGAGAATCTATTGTAGCACAGAGCCGGAAAAAGTCTCAAGACACTGGAGACTACTTCAGGTCTTTCAAATGATTCAGTCTCTTCTCCTATGCTTGTGTACTGTGAGTTTTACTCATGTGCAAAGGACGGAAAATAAATTCGCGAACATTCTGGCCAATCAAGGGGTGATTTGCACCAAAAGTATCATTAAGTTGAGTTAGCAAGAGATGCCTCAAAATAGATTGAGGGAGCAGTGATGCAGGAGCATTAGCTTGGGAAAATACCTTGTATTTTTATTAAACCTAGGGGTCTCATGTTTTTGAGAAATTGTTAATTTTATGTAAATATTTATGAGATTTTGGGAGGATTTGTAATGTTTCCAAATAATTGGACAACAAGAGAGAAATTAGCCTTGAAATATTTCAAAATTAATTATAAGTCTAAGATTAGATTTAGTTTCAAGAGTTTTAGGGATGAGAATCTATTCTTTAGGGATGTTGAGAGATTTAGGGATTTGTTGAGATACTAAGGGGATTTAGCATTTAATTTAATGATATTTTTAAATTGTATAAACATAAGAAGTTTTGGAGAAAAAAGATAGAATAGGAGTGAGTAAGTGAGCGTGAGGGAATGAGTGTGAGAAGTGAGCAAGGTTCTCCTTGGGAGCCTTCGCTGTTTGTAAAAGGGCCATAGACTGTATATCTGGCCATGAATGTAAAGTTCTGTGTGTATGCTTTATTTTATGTAAATATAAATATGTTGAATTCGAATCGTATGGACATGTTTGCACTTTACAAATGCTAAGATTGGGTTCTACGCATGATGGCAGAAACTGAGGTTATGTAACATTGAATCTGTTCTGGTTAAATAAGTCGTATACGCATAATAGTTTGAAGTGCTGCCGGATATTGTTTGCGTATATGTTGTGTTATGAATCTGGTGGATGCTGTATTGACGTTGAAAAGTTCTTTAATCCTGTTATTTATATGCTGTGCGTACATATTGAACCAAATTGGCATAGAGCCGAGCTTCAAGGATTAAGGCGTGAGAATATTGAAATGAATATATAACCAGTGGAAAAGTGTATGCAGATAGCCGTGGTTTGAACTACCCGAACAGCGGGACTGGAGCACGTTAGGAGGCCGCGTATAATTGTATTGGTTCGTACCCAATTAAGGATGAGAACAGTCGGAAGGAGGGCGTAAGTGGAGAATAAAGCGGCAACGCATGGCGTAAGTGAATATACATTCCCTGCGTATTGTATGTTCAAAATCCATTTGAATATTCGTTAGTTCCATAGTTTGTTGTGTGTTTGCTTGCGGTGGAAGCTTGGACAGCGTAACAAGGTGAGATGGCCCACATGGGTATCGGTTGGCTAGCAGACAATGCTATCGATGTGTTTGTGGAGCTTTGTAACGATTCAAGGGCGTTTTCTCTCGCATTGAATATGGATCGATGACCATGTTGCGTTATTGGCATTTGAATACGGTTGAATGAGAACAGTAAGGCGCACTCTTTGAATATGAATCCAGCAATATATCTATGTGGATATTTATGGGAATGCCTGAACAATTTAGGTGTGAATTGGGTATAATTCCAAGCATAGGTTTTTATAAGTCATCGGAGATTATAATTGAGACTTTGATTGTGGCTCGACTTTATAACAGCGCATATGTCTCTGCTTATAGCAAGAATTCCGGCATCATTTCATTAAGTGGGCGTGGTATTTATAGCTGTAATTTCTTACCCACCTCAGTCCGAGACCAGATTTGCGTCGAGAAGTTCGGTGGAACTGTTAGTTGAATGCCCGATTGACAGAGCCTTTAATCTAAAAGAGCCTTTGCATGACAACGACAGCGTATAAAGACAGCGGGTCTGTTGATCTGCAAGGCCAAGATTACAAGATCGTTATCTGTGTAATTATGGGAGTTGGAAGTTGCTATTGAAGGCAAGGCTCAAAGAGTGGTAGGTTATTCAAACCTTCCAAGCGGAACCTGGACCGAGAGCAGCTGGATGCGAACAGTACAACCGTGTATCTATCGGCGTTGAAGACCTCTGGAGCTCAGACATTCAGCGATAAAGGGTAAGACTGAATATGTTTAAAGTTACATAATTTTAGTTATATGTATTTACAAGGAAAGTTCTGAGTGTAGCTGGTGGATCAATTGCGTTGATACAGGTGTTGAACAAAGGCGGAAGCCGTCCACGCCTACGGCATACAAGTGCCAAGGTTTGGTCAAACAATTGCAATGATATACATTCATTGACCGATTGCCACATCGGGACAGAGATATGTGTGCTGGTGGTAGCCGCATGTCCATGTTGTATGCGGTGATATCGTGTGAGTTGTTACATGCGTCCCCATCTCTATAACCAGTGTCTGCATCCAGGGAAAGGAAAGTATGTATATGCGTATGCGCATGGTCAGTTTCAATATGTTTCCCTTGAGAATTTCTTGTAGAGCATTGTGTGTAACAAGTATGGTTATCATAGCTGTGTATTTTAATTCAAGCATGGATTTTTTGTAATGAGGTTACAACGATTGAAGTAAACTTTCAAATTCTCAAGTGTACACTTGGAGTGTGTTGCAGTGCATGTTTTATGTGCACGGTCATTGAGGATCCTGGTAGTAGTGGCCTGGGAGGGGCCTGGGTCATCATTTTTGGTATCAGAGCAGGAATAGCTCTGTTTGAAGGATGAAATTTTTTTTTATTGCATGTGATAAGATCAGATTTTGAGACTGATGAATGATTGCAGCACAGAGATTCCGTGCAGGTGAGAGATGAAGTGAGATCATGCAAGATCTTAGAAGGTGAAATGATTTTTTTTTTCTGATTTGAAATTTGTGATGAGAGTTTCTAGTTGCAGAGAAGATGGCATTGAACCTGGCATTCAGCTAAAGGCTGAATAAGGAGGACAATTGCAGTGTCCTGAAGGAGAAGGTGAGTTGAAGAGATAGCCTAGAGACTGAGCAGAGAAGAGTGCTCAAAGAGGTTCCAGAGGAAGTGAACCCAGTACTTACCAAAACACTGAGTGAGGAGAGCTTGGTGAGGTAAGTGGCGGCAAGACAGGAGAGCTTGTTGCAGAGGCTAGTGCAACTCATGGCAAGTGAGAAGATGATCATAGAGGATCATAGAAGAGGTTCAGAGGAATGCCATAGCAATGAGATGAATACAGAAGACAGAGAAAGAGAGATTGAAGTAATGAAAGTGCAATTGCAGGTACTAGAGGAATGGCTGCAAGAGCAGGAAAACCAGAGTAGAGGATGGATCTTTCCACTGAAGGGAAAGAAAGTGAAATGGTGGAAGCTACAATAGAAAAGAGATCGACAGATAAACATGCAGTTAATGGAAGAGCTGAAGAAGCTTGAGCAGGTGATGGATGTACAGTTGAAGTGTACGCAACTCAGAGCAGCTGAGTTGGAAGAGGAGGTTTCCATTGATGAAACAGAGGAAGAGATCATTGATGATTTCTTGAATTATTGGGCAGATCCAGATCAGCTGGATAATGAGAACTCTTGTGTTTTTATAGCTGACAGTTGTGATGTGATTACAGGTTTTGTTGAAGAAGAAGTTCATGTGAACGAAGAAGATGATCAGCTGGAAGAGCTGGTGTATGAACCGACGATTAAAGCTGTTGAGACTTGTAGTTTCCAAACTGACAAGTTGTGTATGAGTGCAAGGACTGTCAGTGATGGTGATGTTATGCTTCAGCAATGTCATAGAGAAATTGCATTGCTGGAATATTTGTTGAAGAATTCAGAGTATGACAGAGAGATGGCCGAATAAAGAGTTCAATACAGTGAACGAGTGCAGAAAGATATCATGGAAGCAGATGATGTGAGAGGAAGACTGGTTGACAGTCTTGAGAATTCTTCAGAGGATTCTTTGGGCAAAGAGAATCAGCATACTGATGTGCTAATAGTGGAGGAGAATTCAGTACAGCATATTCAAGTGCTGGCAAAAGAGGACAAGGCACTGATGCCTTCTGATTTTTATTCTAACAAGTGTTTTGTGAATGCAGGTATTGTTGCAGAACATTTGACTCAGTTGAGCAGTCAAATGAAGGAAGAAGAAGTTTTCTGTTCTGGAAAACAAGAGGGTATGGATGATTGGGTGGCAGTAAGAAATGAGAAAGTCAGAACAGAAACAAGAAATGAGCGAGTGACAGTACAAACTGAGCAAGCCGTCTTAGCTCAGCAAGCAAACCAACAACCGGGAGATTTATTGGATCGAGAGATTGAAAGTATCAGAAGACTGATGACAAAATAATCCCGGAAGAAACCAGTAGTAGCAAGGAAGAGAAGCAGCAGAAGCAGCAGCAAAATGAAAATAGAGACAGATTGTGAAAGTGCAGCAAGTGGAGCAAGACAACATAAAGTGTGGGATCCAGGCGAACAAAGATTTAAAACGCATGATCTGGAGATCATGGTCATTTTCAACCTTGGGACTCTGATGCAGGAGCATTAGCTTGGGAAAATACCTTGTATTTTTATTAAACCTAGGGGTCTCATGTTTTTGAGAAATTGTTAATTTTATGTAAATATTTATGAGATTTTGGGAGGATTTGTAATGTTTCCAAATAATTGGACAACAAGAGAGAAATTAGCCTTGAAATATTTCAGAATTGATTATAAGCCTAAGATCAGATTTAGTTTCAAGAGTTTTAGGGATGAGAACCTATTCTTTAGGGATGTTGAGAGATTTAGGGATTTGTTGAGATACTAAGGGGATTTAGCATTTAATTTAATGATATTTTTAAATTGTATAAACATAAGAAGTTTTGGAGAAAAAAGATAGAATAGGAGTGAGTAAGTGAGCGTGAGGGAGTGAGTGTGAGAAGTGAGCAAGGTTCTCCTTGGGAGCCTTCGCTGTTTGTAAAAGGGCCATAGACTGTATATCTGGCCATGAATGTAAAGTTCTGTGTGTATGCTTTATTTTATGTAAATATAAATATGTTGAATTCGAATCGTATGGACATGTTTGCACTTTACAAATGCTAATATTGGGTTCTACGCATGATGGCAGAAACTGAGGTTATGTAACATTGAATCTGTTCTGGTTAAATAAGTCGTATACGCATAATAGTTTGAAGTGCTGCCGGATATTGTTTGCGTATATGTTGTGTTATGAATCCGGTGGATGCTGTATTGGCGTTGAAAAGTTCTTTAATCCTGTTATTTATATGCTGTGCGTACATATTGAACCAAATTGGCATAGAGCCGAGCTTCAAGGATTAAGGCATGAGAATATTGAAATGAATATATAACCAGTGGAAAAGTGTATGCAGACAGCCGTGGTTTGAACTACCCGAACAGCGGGACTGGAGCACGTTAGGAGGCCACGTATAATTGTATTGGTTCGTACCTAATTAAGGATGAGAACAGTCGGAAGGAGGGCGTAAGTGGAGAATAAAGCGGCAGCGCATGGCGTAAGTGAATATACATTCCCTGCGTATTGTATGTTCAAAATCCATTTGAATATTCGTTAGTTCCATAGTTTGTTGTGTGTTTGCTTGCGGTGGAAGCTTGGACAGCGTAACAAGGTGAGATGGCCCACATGGGTATCGGTTGGCTAGCAGACAATGCTATCGATGTGTTTGTGGAGCTTTGTAACGATTCAAGGGCGTTTTCTCTCGCATTGAATATGGATCGATGACCATGTTGCGTTATTGGCATTTGAATACGGTTGAATGAGAACAGTAAGGCGCACTCTTTGAATATGAATCCAGTAATATATCTATGTGGATATTTATGGGAATGCCTGAACAATTCAGGTGTGAATTGGGTATAATTCCAAGCATAGGTTTTTATAAGTCATCGGAGATTATAATTGAGACTTTTATTGTGGCTCGACTTTATAACAGCGCATATGTCTCTGCTTATAGCAAGAATTCCGGCATCATTTCATTAAGTGGGCGTGGTATTTATAGCTGTAATTTCTTACCCACCTCAGTCCGAGACCAGATTTGCGTCGAGAAGTTCGGTGGAACTGTTAGTTGAATGCCCGATTGACAAAGCCTTTAATCTAAAAGAGCCTTCGCATGACAACGACAGCGTATAAAGACAGCGGGTCTGTTGATCTACAAGGCCAAGATTACAATATCGTTATCTGTGTAATTATGGGAGTTGGAAGTTGTTGTTGAAGGCGAGGCTCAGAGAGTGGCAAGTTATTCAAACCTTCCAAGCGGAACCTGGACCGAGAGCAGCTGGATGCGAACAGTACAACCGTGTATCTATCGGCGTCGAAGACCTCTGGAGCTCAGACATTCAGCGATAAAGGGTTTGACTGAATATCTGTAAAGTTACATAATTTCAGTTATATGTATTTACAAGGAAAGTTCTGAGTGTAGCTGGTGGATCAATTGCGTTGATACAGGTGTTGAACAAAGGCGGAAGCCGTCCACGCCTACGGCATACAAGTGCCAAGGTTTGGTCGAACAATTGCAATGATATACATTCATTGACTGATTGCCGCATCGGGACAGAGATATGTGTGCTGGTGGTAGCCGCATGTCCATGCTGTATGCGGTGATATCGTGTGAGCTGTTACATGTGTCCCCATCTCTATAACTAGTGTCTGCATCCAGGGAAAGGAAAGTATGTATATGCGTATGCGCATGGTCAGTTCAAATATGTTTCCCTTGAGAATTTCTTGTAGAGCATTGTGTGTAACAAGTATGGTTATCATAGCTGTGTATTTTAATTCAAGCATGGATTTTTTGTAATGAGGTTACAACGATTGAAGTAAACTTTCAAATTCTCAAGTGTACACTTGGAGTGTGTTGCAGTGCATGTTTTATGTGCACGGTCATTGAGGATCCTGGTAGTAGTCACCTGGGAGGGGCCTAGGTCATCAAGCAGTGTCTCGATCAGGTGGATGAGGACATAACAATGTTTTGAAACAGAGACACGGAGATGGGGTCTAGTTGATTTGATTCATTATGAAGTGTTATTTTAGAAGTGAGGTCATATTTGGGATGCAAGTCTCTATCTGCCTCCTCAATCCAGGTAAATGCAATCCCAAAAGTCTTAGGTGGAATTTGCTCGGTAGATGGTGTCTATCAGATGGACGGCTAGAAGGAGGGGTTTTCATCTTCCTTTGGCCCATGCACTGAGGAGATGGGATAGGGCGAGGGGCCGGAGTCCGAGATTTCTCAGCAGACTCAAAACCCCCGCATTACTTCTTATGGTGGCTTTACCGCCCTCGGGGTGGTTTCAGGTTTTTTTGCAAGCCCTTCAAGCCAGAAGCGGTATTTTGGAGTTGGGAGTGATTCCACTCACCATGCAACACGTGGCCAAGGGTGGGGAGAGAATAACTCCCTCATCACGTGGTAATTCTTGGTGCTTTTGGCTCTTGCGATATGATCCTCAGCCATAGGATCAAGAGCAGAGAATCCACGGTCAAGAATAAGCGTGATTGTTGGTGGGTCCGAAACAGAGGTTATGTTTCATGCTTTTCACACGACCACACTGGAATCGCGTGAAAATGGTGGATTTCGGGTGGTTAAAGTGATCGGACGTTATGACAAAAACGAACCCGATATGATTATTAATTTTAGTCTATTGGGCTTATCGAGTCCAATTAGTTTGTTAAACGGTGTGCTTGTTGGCCACCCGATATGATTTTCGTTCACTAGATCTTTGGTAAAGGATCGAATGGTCAGTGATGGACTGCTCATTTGGTTTAGTGGGCCCTCGGCCCGTGGTATGTTTTGTCGTCCTAGGACCATGGACTAGGGTAGGCCTGCAATATTGGTGGGCCTTACCGCCTTGGTCACTTTTGTATACTATTTCTTTTTTTCAATTGAATAGAAGGATCCACTCTTGTCTTAGCAAAAAAAATAGAAATAAATGCATCTAGTGCAAGCAATGAAATAGGATTAGAAATCACCATTGACACTAAAATGTATGCATTTAGTGCAAGCAATAAAATAGGATTAGAAATCATCTATGATGAAATCAATGCATCTAGTGCAATAAATCGAACATAATTAGAAATCAACATCTACACTAAAATCAATGCATCTATTGCAAGCAATCAAATAGGATTAGAAATCGCCACGTATACTGAAATCAATGCATCTAGTGCCGTAAATATTCTCCCCTCTCTCCCCCATCCATCTATATCTATATCTTCCTCCATCTCTCCTTTGTCTCTCTATCTCCCCCCCAAACACACTCTCTCACTCCATATCTATCAATCTCTCTGTCCCTCCCTCTCTCCGTCTCTCTCTTCTTCCCTTTCTTCACCTTCCCTCTATATCTCTATCTCCATTTGTCTCTCTATATCACACGCAAAACATACACTCTATTTCTCCAAACTCTCTATCTAACTCTCTCTCCTCCTATCCCTCTCTCTCTCTCTCTTCCCCTTCTCTCCCTATCACCCGCTTCTCTCTCTTTCCTCCTGATGTCCCCTCTCCCAAACTCTCCATCTTCCTTATCACTTCTCTCTCTTTCTCCACCTTTCTATCTCTATGTATTTCTTCTTACATTCCTTTGTTTCCCCTCCAACCTCATCTCTCTTTCCCTCCCTCTCTCTACTCTCTCACATCCCCTCTCTTCCTTCCTCTCTCTCCCTTTATCCCCCACCTCTCTCTCTCTTTCTCTACCCTCCAACATTGTTACTATATCCCTCCCTCTCTCATTTTCACCCCATTCTCTCCATATCTCATTATTTATCCCTTTATCTTACCCCCAAACATACACACTGTCTCTCCTTCTCTCCCTTGTCACTCCCTCTCTCTCTCCACTTCTCACTCTTTATGTCTTTCTTCTTCCCTCCCTCTCCCCCCCTCCAACTCAATCTCTATATCCCTCCCTCTCTCCTCCTCTCTCACTCCCTCTCTCCTCCTCTCTCTCATCCTTCTTCTCATAAATATCTTTGTGCAAGTACTTTCCTTTGATTGAATGACTTTCAAAATAAATGGGTCTTCCCTCATACATTAAAACAACACCAATTCCATTTTTGGAGGCATAACATTCCACAATAAAGGTTTTTGTGAAGTCTGGGGCGGCTAATAATGGTGCTTGGTAGATAGCCTCTTTAAGATGTTCAAAGGCCTTAGTTACTTCTCGTGTCTTAGAAAATGCATCTTTCTTAATTAATGTTGTTAGAGGTGTTGCTATTCTCCCATAATTCTTAACAAACATGTGATAATACCCTGACAAATTTTCGCACATGCTTTATGCATGTGGGGATTTTCCATTTCTTAATGGATTTAATTTTTTTAGGGTCTACCTTAACACCTTCATGAGATACAATATGACCCAGATATTCCACCTCGTGTACTCCAAAGAAACATTTCAAGTTTTTTTCACATTTATCCTAGTGGTATTTGACCTCGAGAGAACAATCTCGCCTTTCATTTCCAACTGC
>APFE031244433.1:0-46549 GCA_000404065.3 Pinus taeda | reverse complement strand
ATAACGAGATAAATGAAAAATAACATGCAGCTAACCAGTCATTTAATGCCCTATGGCAGGCTGGTTAGCTCTTGCCCCATGGTGTAGAGATTACAGTTTAACTTTAAAATCACAATTTAAATTTAAAGTTTATGCCACAAAGATTAAATCTCGAGAGATGGAGTCTCATTATTTTTCATTTATCTCATTATGCGCGAGGGTGTGTTATAAAGTTAAAGGGCATGCAGCTAACCAGTCATTTAATGCCCTATGGCAGGCTGGTTAGCTCTTGCGGATAACTTATCAGTTAACTCTTTTTTTGTTTTTGTTGGTGAAGGTTTCACTTAAGTGCCATTTTTTAAAAATTTCAGTTAATTGATTGATATAAATTAGATTTATAAAGTATTTTTTTTTATTAATAAATATTTTGATAGATTTGTGCAATACGATTCAACTATAAAATTGGCTCAAAAATATACACAAAAATTAAAATACAGAAAATATGGCTCAAAATTAATATAATAAATATACATATAATATATATTGTACATAGTTGAGATTAAAATATTTTTGCAGATTACTTTTAAGAGATTTCTTATTTCTTCCCCTTTCCTATAATTGATATAAATTACTTTTGAATGTAAACTAAATAATAAGTCTAAGAAGTTAAAAAGAGAAAATTATGAAACAATTCGTAGTGGGGCCATAAAAACAACTTGTTACAGTAAATTACTCAGCGACACCTGGTAGAAAGAATTTGTAGTTTTACTCGATGAAGCAGCTGCCTCCATTTTTTTATCGGAAGTATAGTATGTTTACATACGTTTCTAGAAATTTCAGTTTTGGCTTTTGAGTGGCAACCACTTGTTTTTACTCTATTATGCAGTGATTAAAATTTTGAGTTTTTAACAGTTTCGAGTTAGTAAGCCCTTGTGATCTCTATACAATGAAACTATTTAAAAAGTTTTTTCAAGATGCCAAATTCATTTATATATTTAAAAATTTCAGTTTAAAAAATAAAAAGTCAGCATATCATAAAAATTTGTTTAAGTAAATTTTAACACATCTCCAAAAATTAGAATAGTTATATAATTTTTTTTTTCATGAAACTCATAAATTCATATTACCTCACCAAAATAGTCACATTTACTTTATTTCTCCATAAAGTTAGTTTGAAAATATGATATTTCATATGGATATTTAAATATTTTATTTATTATTGTGTGCTAACATGTATATTCATTTTTTATTATAGACAACATTTTTTATTTTATTTAAAGAATATATGTTTTTTAAAAGGACATGTGTCAAGTCAACTTTGAGTACATACATAATTACACATATCCCTTATATTGGGTTGTAGAATGAGCCTCTTGGCTAAATAATTAAGGTAATTGCACATTCATAATTTCAATTTCTAGTATTGTACAATTTTAGTAAATTTGAAAATTTCATATTTATACATGACCTAACTAGTTGTATTAATGCATTTTAATTTAAATAGATACAATTACAGCAAAACATAGTGAACATTTGAATTTATATCTCAACTTAAATATAGTGACTATACTCTACAAAGATAGGCTAAAAGACGTAGTTAAATCATTAAGGTAATGGTAAACTAATAGTTTTAATTTAGATATTGTGTAATTCGACAATTTTATTGTTTTAGGCATGAATTACAATGAAATAAAGTAATATTTTGAAAATATAATATAGTCAAATTGACGAGAAGAAATTCTATAATAACTAATGAATTTTGATTATATATATATATATATCAATCAATTACATAGTTTATGCTGATAGTTTCATTTTAATCAAAATTTTAACATGATTTCTCATATATTACTTTCCCTTAACCTTGACCCAAAATTTAATCAATACAAAACATTGAAACACATTGCATAGAACAATATATTCAAATTTTTATAGAGGAATAAATATATTTATAAAAATTGAAAACAAATAAGCTACTAAGACATATTCATCAAAATCAATTTTTAATATATATAGAAAATTGAGATATGATGAAATAGAAATATAGATTAAGTTTTTTATAAAAAATAACTCCATAATAAATCCTAACTTGAAAATAATTTGCATAATAAACCCCTACACTAATTATCTATAACAACCCGTCAATAAACATGTGTCTTTTGCTTTCTCAAAACTTGGTTTTTCTAATCCTTCAAATCTTGTTTGGAACAGAACACAATTTAGAGAATGTAAACTGGTCATTTATTAAAATAAATTCAAATACATTACTTGCTGACTTTCCAAACTATAGGTTAAAGAAAAATAATCAAAATATTCTTTAAGGAAATAAATTATTGCAAATATTTATAAAGAAATAAATTATTTTAAGAGTAATCTTGGGGCAGTAAATTATAAAAAAATATCTTCAATATATATTTTGTAATATTTGGAGGGAGGCTAGTAAGAATTAATTGGCTGTCAAAAGTTATGATAGCTGGCATTAAATGAAATATATGTGCGGAATGGATACTCATGAAAACTACAAACTAGTTATTGACAATATCATCTTCATTCTAATTAATTACTAGTAGAAAATTACATATATTCAAAATTACTATTATGAAATTGCAAACAAAAATATATTCAAAATATTTATTGAGAGAAATGTGTAATTATGTATGTTCTCAATGTAGAGTTTTACACATATTTACAATTTTGATATTGACATAAATTTTATAGTTTTATACATGACCTACCTAACAATCTAAGAAATAAATTAATCTTTTGCCAATATCATATAGTGAAATTCACATGATGAAATTTTATAAGAATGAATGAATCTTAATTAGAAATTTATTTTTATGAGATAAATAAATTAAAAATAAAATGACCATCAAGTACAATATTATTTCAGTTTATAGTTTAGTTTTAATCAAAATTTTAACATGATTTCTCATTTATGGCTTTCTCTTAACTTTGGCCCAAATTTTAATCAATACAAAACATTGAAACTTATTGCATACAAGAATATATTCAAAATATATTTTGAGAAGAAAACCAACTCCCAAAAAAATTCATCAAAATGCTATTCAAGACATGCTTTTAGTATGTATAAAAAATGGAGAATTAATAAATAAAAATATAGAGAAATGAAGATATACTGAAATAAAAATATATATTAATTTATTTTACAAAAATAACTCCAAACAAATTCCTAACATGAAAATAATGTCCACAATAAATATGTACACTAAATAAGGCATGAGGTTTCCTTTCTCAAAACTTGTCTTTCCTAATCCTTCAAATTTATTGTAATTCTTTGGAAAAGCAAGTAATTTATAGAATTTGTAAACATGGCCATTCATTTAAACAAACACTTATTAAGGTGTGTGGTTTTCTTTCTCAAAACTTGTCTTCCCTAATCCTTCAAATCTATTGTAATTCTTTTTTAAAACAAATAATTTATAGAATTTGTAAACATGGCCATTCATTTAAAGAAAAATCAAAGACATTATTTCTAAACTTTGCAAACTATAGATTAAAAAACTCATCAAAATATTCTTTAAAAGAATAAATTATTGCAAACATTTACAAAGAAATAAATTATTTAGGAGTAATCTTGTGACATTAAATTATCCAAAATACTCTTCAAGGTATATTTAATAATACTTCTATGGCACTATTATGAATTAATTAGCTTTCAAAAGTTGGACACCTGGAATTAAATGAAATAGATGTGTAGAATCAATCATCCTAAAAATTGTAAATTAATTATTCACAAGATTATCTCCCTTCTAACTAATTACTAATAGACAATTATATATATTCAAAATTACTAATAGACAATTGCAAACCAAATATATTCAAAATATTTATTAGAGGAAAGATATATTGATAAACATTCAAAACAATTATATATATTCTAAGCTACCAATAAACAATTGCATAAAACAATATATTAAAAATATGCTAACTTACATAGAAAACCTCTATTATATAGCAATGAAGGAAACCTAGTGTGGGTTAAGGATAACAATGAAATCTCTATACATGCAAGTCCCTATGCGAGTTTATAACTCACCATAAATTCCCTATTAGGTACAAACTCTCATAAGCCCAGAAAGGGAGAAACAATAGTAGGAAAATACTCCCCTCCGAAAGAGAAAAAGATGTGAGTGCTCAAATTATAATGGAGATGAGATTGTAGATCCTATAACTACCCACTAAATGGAAAGAAAGTAGACCTTCTCAAATCAAGAAGTATGTTATGTTGAAGTAGCAAAACTCTGAAGATAAGAGCCATGAAACCACAATGAGGTAGGTCAACCTATGAAGTAGTATAGTTGCAAAGGCATAAGTGTGGCAAATACTGTCAAATTCTCCCAAAAAGCTCTAGAGAGAATAGGTGTCGCTAAAGAACCATGAAAAAGGCTTGAAACAAAAGAAATTCCATCAACCAACAAATAACCAATGAGGCTTGTAAGTGTGGAAAATGGGGTACACCAATACTCCTAAAGTTGTTTGAATTCGGTCACTATGACACTTATGAAACAAAAAAGATGACAATTCTCAACAAAGAAATCACAACAATATCTCTCACCATCTAACTTCCCTTGCTAAAATAGTACTACACAAGAAGCACTAATCAAAAGTCTTCATTGTGAGTAAATTCCTCCCCTAAAGCACAACTAAGGGAATTGGCAATCAACAATGAACCATTGATGCAATATGAGGATAGAAAGTCCTAAGGCATTGGTTCAAATGACACCACCACCATTCATTGATCCATCAACCATTCATTGATCCATCAAAAATTGATCCTAATGGATGGGAGTACTCCAAAATTCATTCTTTCAGGTCTCTTTTGAATTGATCTAAATTTTGGAATAGTAATTGACTAAGAATGATTGGGCCTATATGATTTCAGTTGATGAGGATGTGGAGATGATTTAGTATTTGTTTTGGCAGACTCAAAGTTGGGTGCCCAAACATTTTCCTCATAGTTAGATGTAGGTGATGAGGTAGTAGCAGGATGGTATCCAAAACCTACTCTTCATGTTTGCACTATACCCTTCATAGCAGCAATGGTTCCATGTCCATTCTTCCCCAGTCCCAAGTCCTCCTCCTTCGGTATATCCTATTTTGCTAAGGAATCAGGATAGTGGTATCCATTCATGTCCTATATGCAGATATGAATTGAAGTAGCTCTATGTCATAAAGTAAAATCCCTGCGGCATCATTGTTGAGGATAATACTTAAAATAAAGCTATGTAATTGCTGACTAACTAGCAAATTTTGTGTATCAGAATTAGTTCATCAAATTTATAGATATAGCCAGTGATCATTCAAATAGTCGATTCGTAAGATATTCCATAATGAAATTAGAAATATGTGGGCTATATAATAATGGATTGATTGATTCTACATAAATATGAAATTCCAGTAAGAGTTCAGCTTATGGATTGAGAATCAATCTCTCTTATTTTTTGTTCATTAATTTTGTTTATATTTTCATATGCATGCTATTGGTAAATTTAACAATCATTTGTTTGTTTTACTTAATGTTCATTTTCAAATTTTGAAATTTTGTTGTTTCTTATAATAGTCCTATGATGACAAGTCAAAAACTATTTCGGGACGCTCAATGTTTCCACTGTGCAGGGTTACAGATTTGCGCCACGAGGAATAGATCTGATTTATACAATGTCCAAAATTGTTAATCTTCAGTCATCTCCAAAAGATGATACAAAATGATATAAATCAACTAAAGGTATGTGTTTGACACCTTATCTCCTCCATTCAGCCATAGGGACATACTCAGCTAAATGATAGATTACAGATCCCCTTTTTAATGGTTTCTCACCGCATGAGGAAAGGAGATATTTGGCTTCTCGATCGCACAAGATCAACCCGTTTTGAAGACCAACATTGCGCTCTTAAAATCTTTAATAGAATTCGTTCAACTTGAAAAGGTGACTGATGCAGGAGCATGTGACTCAGAGGGAAAAAGTCTTCCAACTTATTCCAAAAATCAAAAAAAAAAAATCTCTAGGCAAGGGAATGGGGTCCTTTAGCCTGCAATTTCTATGTTTTTTTAGTAAAAAAGAAAGGATAAGAATAGAGAATAAAACATGCTATCTTTTTTAGTTAAAAAAATAGGATAAGAGTAGAGAATAAAACATACTATCTATATCATAGATAGATAAGCTGTAATAAAGCTTTTACGTTTTAAATCATTATGTAAAGCATGTTTTTGTATCGGATAAGGACCGAGAAGGCCTATCCTTAATTATAAATAAAGAGGCAGTAAAGCTCGCATTAGGGAGGAGCGAGTGCCAAAGTATGATTTTTGAAATTCTCCAGCGTTTCTAGTGCAATGGTTTTCTGATAATATGCATGTATCCAATAGTTTATTTTGACTGTGTATTGAAGCGTTGAATAGTTATTGCACTGTGTATTGAAAGGCTGGAATCGCCTTCCTATTCTCCGCATTGATACTTTACTGTGTATTGGAGTAATTTGGGGTCATTCTTTTCGTTGTTACGGATACAATTTACAGCCCTTTGCATTCGATGCTACGCGGACTTAACCATTAAATTCCACGGCTACCCTGATGGTAGCAGGCCATGTGGTTTCCAATAGAACCGCAGGTTTGGTAGCGCCGACAATTTGGTAGAACTGGCTTTACGTACGAGTGAAATTGGAAGGCGATCTATCATCTGAATGGGCAAAGGGATTTTATTTTATGTCAGCAAGGCTCGATCTCATGACTAATTCCAGACATATGATAAGTCAGAAAACACTCAGGTATTTGGTTTCTGCGTGGACTTTTTCTGATTGAACTACGCAAGAGAATTTTCCAATAGTTGGATTCGGTGATCTTACTTAACGAAGGTTTGGTCGTCCAAGCATCCTTAGCGAAGTTTGACTGCGAGGTGGTGAAAGAAGTTCGTTGTTCAGCTGTTTGAAGGGGAGATCAAAGGTTTGATCGTCCGAGCATCTTAGCAAAGATTGACTGCGAGGTGGTGAAAGAAGTTCGTCACTCCGTTGTTTAAAACGGAGATCAGAGTTGTTTCTAAGGGATTAAGATGGCCATCTATGATTAGGTGAAATCCCTTCAAGAGAAGGAGAAGCTGGTCAATAATTTGGTTACATCATAATAGAACCTTTCGAGTAAGTGTTAAGGTGTCAAGAAAGGTTCACTGCGTGGAGAGATATTCCAGCTTTGATAATGTAGAAGTTTCAAGAAGTTTCAATGAAGCACTGAGTAGTAAAGGATATGAACCGTTAAACCAGTGGTATCGCCTCATTGGTAAATGGTAAGTTGAATTTCTATGTATTAATTGTTGGGTTCTTTGAATTGGGTCTTGAATCCAAAGCTTATTAGATATTCATAACATTGATTTGGGGATATGGATATATGTTATGGATATGACTCATTTAGATTGAATTTTATGAAGCTGGTTCGAATTCCATGGGATGGGGCGAAGACCTTTTAAATTAAATGAAAGCATTCATATGGGATTTTAATGGTTCTATGATCATTGTGAACTAATAGAGTTTCCATGAGAGAGATTGAAACCTGAGTTGTTAAATGCCCATAAAAACAGAAGCTTCCGCATGAGTTGAAATTGCCAGTGAGTGGATTTGCTTGGCATGAAACGGGAATTGCATTTTTATATGCACAATACTAGGAGATTTTGGGTTTATGCGGGCTTTTCCTGCATCAGGTGGTATCAGAGTTAGAATGCTCTGTTGAAGATATTTGTTTTTTTTTTTTTCTTTCTGAATGAGAGCAGAAGGTTTTGTCAAAAACTAAAGTGTGTAATGAATGATTGAAAGGAAGATCATATTTTTAAATTTAATATGCAAGCTACACAAATGCAGTAAAGAAGATTTCAGAAGTGGAAAGAAGACAAGATCATGCAAGATCTTAAAGGTGAGATGATTTTTTTGAGTTGAAATTTATGATTGAAGTTTATGGTTGCAGAGAAGATGATGGCAGTGAACCTAGCATTCAGCTAAAGGCTGAATAAGGAGGACAATTGCAGTGTCCTGAAGAAGAAGGTGAGTTGAAGAGACAGCCTGAAGAGAGTAGAGAGAGTGCTCGAAAGGTTCCAAAGGCAGTGAACCAAGTACTTACCAAAAGACTGAGTGAGGAGAGCTTGGTGAGGTAAGTGGCAGTAAGAGAGATTGTTGTTGCAAAGGCTAGTACAACTCATGGTGAGTGAGAAACTCATGGAGAAGATGATCATGGAGGATCAGAGAAAAGGTTCAAAGAAATGCCACATAGGTGAGATGACTGATGAGGTCAGAGAAAGAGAGATTGCAGTAATGAAAGTACAATTGCAGGTACTAGAGGAATGGCTGCAAGAGCAGGAAAGTCAAAAAGGAGGATGGATCTTTCCACTGAAGGGAAAGAAATTGATTTGGCAACCATTGCAAAGGAGGTTGAGGCAAACTGTGATTGCCTTATTGAAAAAGTAACTTAGAGTTCTTGTGCCAGAGATGGAATTTGAAGATTCCACATGCAGATCTGATCAAAGGAAGTGTTGAAGGAAGTAGTCGAGACTGAAAAGTCTTGTGGTTTTAAAACTAATGAGTTGTGAATGTTTGCAGGTACAGTACAGGGAGATGAGAAAGCTTTAGAGTTTGTTCAAGAAGAGTTGAATCTGAAGACTGTTCAGATCGATGCTGAGATAGCAAGATCTCAGGAGGAAATGAAGACAGAGGAAGCAGAAAATGATAAGTACTCTGAAAAAGAAAGCAATGATGCTTTTGTTGTTACAGTACAAGAGAAAATTCTTGTGGATGTTGAAGAAGAGAATCAGTCTGAAGCGCAGATAGGGAAAGTAACAGTTGATACTGTTGAACATTTTGATATGCAAACTGAAAGTTTATGTATCACTGCAGGTGATGATGATATGCTTCAGCAATGCTATAGAGAAATTGCATTGTTGGAATACTTGTTGATAAATTCAGAGTATGATAGAAAGATTGCAGCAGATGGAAGAGTTCAGTATAGTGAACGAGAGCAGAAAGACATCTTGGAGATAGATGGTAAGAAGGCGAGACTAGTTGACAGTCTCATGGTGAATACAAATCAGCATACTAATGTGCTGACAAAGGAGTTGGGAAGGAACTCAGAGCAGCATACTGAAGTGTTGCTATGGAAAGTTGAGGAGAAAGCCAATGTAGATTTTCAGAGTCCTGAAAAAGACTTGGAGCTGCGGATGACTGAATCAACAAGTGAGACCATTGGGTCTTGTGATTTTGAAGCTGACAATTTGATTGTGTTTACAGGTGATGTAGAAGACATTCCATCATATGGAATTGGCTTGGAAGGAGGTGAACAGTTGCAGAAAGAATATGAGACTGTAATGTCTCATATGCAGAGGCTTGTTTCAATGGGTGACAAGAAAGAGTTGGCTTGTCTGAATAGCCAAGAGAGAACTGTGGGGCAGAATTTTGGAACTGCTACAGTGATAGAGGATGAGGCTACAATGTTTGAAGAGCTTGATTTGATTTCTAGAATCAATCAAGATGATGATGGACAATTACTAAATATTGTCGAAGGGGAAGACGAAGGTTATGCTGGAACTAATTTGCAGCATGTTGATGAAATGCTTGAGAAGAAATGGTTGAAATGTTTGCTGGAGACATTTGAACCTAAGGAAAAATTTGCAAACACTAGAATAAATTTGGTTGAAGTTGAGGAAGGAGCGGATACTAGTTTGTTAAAATTGATTTTGCTTACTAGTATACAAATAGAGATAAATGGATATGTTACTGCAGGAAGAGAATTAAATGGTAATTTATTTTCTGAAGATAAATTTGCAGGTGGTGAGCAAAAGAATGTTGCAGAGGGACAGGAAGTTTGGGAGGCAGCAACATGTGGGGTGACATCTGCAGGAGTAAAACTAATGTTATCAACAATCGAGGAGATGATATCTAAGGCAACATTGACAGCAGCAACATCAATGTTGGCAGCAAGAAGAGTAGTAATAACAATCACAGCAAAAGCAGCTACAGCAGCCCAATTGACAGAAATTGGGGACAGCAGTAGTAAGCTGGACATAGAGATTGAAAGCATTAGAAGACTGGTGTTGAAGGTGTCTCAGAGGCAGTAGACAATAGTAAGAAAGCAGAAGAATTTCAGCAAGGGAAAGACAAAAGCAGAGTATGAAAGATAGCTGGAGGCAGGATGCAGAACAAGATATGGAAACCTGGAGAAAAGCAGCGAGCAACAGCAGATGATGACTTGTAGAACAAAGTGTGGGATCCTAGAAGACAAGGACAAAGACTTAAAACGCATGATCAGGAGATCATGATCATTTTCAACCTTGGGAGTCTGATGCAGGAGCATGTGACTCAGAGGGAAAAAGTCTTCCAACTTATTCCAAAAATCAAAAAAAAAATCTCTAGGCAAGGGAGTGGGGTCCTTTAGCCTGCAATTTCTATGTTTTTTTTAGTAAAAAAAAAAAGGATAAGAGTAGAGAATAAAACATGCTATCTTTTTTAGTTAAAAAAATAGGATAAGAGTAGAGAATAAAACATACTATCTATATCATAGATAGATAAGCTGTAATAAAGCTTTTACATTTTAAATCATTATGTAAAGCATGTTTTTGTATCGGATAAGGACCGAGAAGGCCTATCCTTAATTATAAATAAAGAGGCAGTAAAGCTCGCATTAGGGAGGAGCGAGTGCCAAAGTATGATTTTTGAAATTCTCCAGCGTTTCTAGTGCAATGGTTTTCTGATAATATGCATGTATCCAATAGTTTATTTTGACTGTGTATTGAAGCGTTGAATAGTTATTGCACTGTGTATTGAAAGGCTGGAATCGCCTTCCTATTCTCCGCATTGATACTTTACTGTGTATTGGAGTAATTTGGGGTCATTCTTTTCGTTGTTACGGATACAATTTACAGCCCTTTGCATTCGATGCTACGCGGACTTAACCATTAAATTCCACGGCTACCCTGATGGTAGCAGGCCATGTGGTTTCCAATAGAACCGCAGGTTTGGTAGCGCCGACAATTTGGTAGAACTGGCTTTACGTACGAGTGAAATTTGAAGGCGATCTATCATCTGAATGGGCAAAGGGATTTTATTTTATGTCAGCAAGGCTCGATCTCATGACTAATTCCAGACATATGATAAGTCGGAAAACACTCAGGTATTTGGTTTTTGCGTGGACTTTTTCTGATTGAACTACGCAAGAGAATTTGCCAAAAGTTGGATTCGGTGATCTTCCTTAGCGAAGGTTTGGTCGTCCAAGCATCCTTAGCAAAGATTGACTGCGAGGTGGTGAAAGAAGTTCGTTGTTCAACTGTTTGAAGGGGAGATCAAAGGTTTGATCGTCCGAGCATCCTAGCGAAGATTGACTGCGAGGTGGTGAAAGAAGTTCGTCGCTCCGCTATTTAAAACGGAGATCAGAGTTGTTTCTAAGGGATTAAGATGGCCATCTATGATTAGGTGAAATCCCTTCAAGAGAAGGAGAAGCTGATCAATAATTTGGTTACATCATAATGGAACCTTTCGAGTAAGTGTTAAGGTGTCAAGAAAGGTTCACTCCAGCTTTGATAATGCAGAAGTTTCAAGAAGTTTCAATGAAGCACTGAGTAGTAAAGGATATGAACCGTTAAACCAGTGGTATCGCCTCATTGGTAAATGGTAAGTTGAATTTCTATGTATTAATTGTTGGGTTCTTTGAATTGGGTCTTGAATCCAAAGCTTATTAGATATTCATAACATTGATTTGGGGATATGGATATATGTTATGGTTGTGGCTCATTTAGATTGAATTTTATGAAGCTGGTTCGAATTCCATGGGATGGGGCGAAGACCTTTTAAATTAAATGAAAGCATTCATATGGGATTTTAATGGTCTATGATCATTGTGAACTAATAGAGTTTCCACGAGAGAGATTGAAACCTGAGTTGTTAAATGCCCATAAAAAAAAAGAAGCTTCCGCATGAGTTGAAATTGCCAGTGAGTGGATTTGCTTGGCATGAAACGGGAATTGCATTTTTATATGCAGAGTACTGGGAGATTCTGGGTTTATGCGGGTTTTGCCTGCATCAGTGACTCGGTTCCTAGTCCTCTAATCTATAAAGTCATCCCTCTGTCACTTGCAACCACAATGATACTCGTGTAATTGAAGACAATATTCCAGCAATTGCATTTCTTTTCGCCACTTGGAGAATGAGGAAAAAGTCCTCTCAAACTCTGGATATTGGCCCTAATCAATAATGCTTACAATAAGAATAATAGAAGAAAAGTAGAAGAACATTTTTATCATTTGACACTATTATTACATTTTTATTTAATCATTTTTCATCATTAAAATTATTGACAATATTGATCATGTCAACAAAATCATGTAACTAAGAAAATTTAAAATTAAAATTTAGAGTATTTAACATGACTATATTAATATTGGTTGTATTTACATATTATTGATAAAATTAATCATATCTTTGATAGATTTTCTTTGGTAGCACCTGACTGAAACCATGGTAGAAGCATGTTAACTCCTGATCTATCAAACTCCTAGAGGGATCAAATCTATCCGGGTGCAATCTTTTACTAAAGTTTTGAACTCAAAAAGAAGGTTTGAGCCTCTAAAAATTTGATCTTCTGAGAGTTTGATAAATCCTGAGTTTAATAAATCAGGAGTTAAGATGGATCTAGATCATATTTTTCTTTTGGTTATAATAAAGAAACTAGGAGATTTCACGCTTGTTTCTAGATTTATAAACCTCTTTGATTAGTGGCTAGATCAAGAATTTCAAAGGATTTTTCACTCATTCTCCAAGTGCCAAAAAGAAATGCAATTGCTGGAATATTGTCTTCAATTATAGGATTATCATTGTGGTTGCAAGTGACAGAGGGATGTTTTTAATTTTTCAGAGTAGAGTAGGAACATAGTCACCTTTTCAAGTTGAATGAGTTCTATGCAAGATTTTAAGAGAGCACTATCAGTCTTCAGAACAGGTTGAGCTTGTGTGACCGAGAAGCCCAATCTCTCCTTTCCTCATGCGCTGAGAAACCATTAAAAATGGGATCTGTAATCTATCCTTTAGCTGAGTATGTCCCTGTGGCTGAATGGAGGAGATAAGGTGTGTAGTTGATTTATATAATTTTGTATCATGTTCTGGAGTTGACTGAAGATTAACAATTTTGGACAGCGTATATATCTCTATTCCCGGTGGAGCAAGTCTGTAACCGTGCACAGTGGAAACATTGAGCGTCCCGACAAAATTGATTATCAAGGCGCCGCTGGCTGAGTACTATTGAATACCTATCAAATTTGGAAAACTCTGGAATTAAAAATTTCTCTGTTAAAACTGTTGTCGCCTTCGCTCAGCGACCTAAGGAATTTGAAGGAATTGAGGCTGGTGAATTGCGAGAGATTGAAATGTTTACCGGATTCCCTGTGTCCGTTGACCCAGTTGGAAGTCAAATCTTGCCATTTCTGTCGTGGAGGTTGGAAAATTTTTAATACACTCATATGATTGAATTTCATATCTTGTTCTAATTTGAAGAAAATAGACGGTCTTTGTGACCTTGGGAAACTTAACACGCTGCTGCCCCGACGATTGAAGGTATGCTCTCCATTTGAAAATAAAAGTCGAATAACGCAGTGTTCCATCCGTCATAACGAAGGGCTTAACTATTCAATTTGCAAACGGTTAAATACTGGGTGGAATAATCGTGGTACCGCACATGCTCTTCCCTCTGATAGTTATCCAATTCTTTATTAGAATGTCAAATTACTTGTTAGAATGTTCGACTTGTTAGAATGTTCGAGGGAGTCACAAATATCATTGTAGTTTTTTCGGTGAGCCCTTGCAACGCTCTTGGCACAAGTATTCAAAAACAAAATTTGGTTACACATTTTTAAATCGAAGGATATTAATTTCTGAGGATTTGGTTAATGTCCATTGGTTGGAGCTTGTGAAAAGGATTTGTAAATTATGATCAATGGCCATATGTCTATGGGATAATGTATTTGATGTTTCGCTGGTTGGCTAGTCATCTAAATTTAGGTGAATTTCTCTGATATATGTGGTGATAGGAAGCGAAGCTATAGTCATGATCAATTTTTTTTTTTATCAATTTCTGCTAATGACAAATTGGATTTTTCAAGATGGTAAAAGATTGCAGGAGCTTGTGAGAAGAATGCCACATATGAAATTTTTAAAGAAGCCTTTCAATTACAATGTGGTAGTTGTTTTGAAGACAGAGAATGCAACTTCTTAAGAATAGGTTGCAGATGAATTTCAAGAGAAGATTGATCTCCTTAATGATAGAAGTTGAGTCTTTTTGTCACTCAAATTTGAAGAAGCAACTAGAAGAGAAAAATAATGAACATATTATGGAGATTTTAAAAGAAACAATGATGAAGAAATATCATTTTTTAAAACAAGATTATGATGCCTTGTCTCAACAGATAATTGGGAAGGATGAGGTCATTCAAAAGCTGCAAGAGTTTAAGCAACAACTTGAATTGGAAGTTAGTCATCCTTAGAAATTTGAGATGGAGAGAGTTGATGTTAACTTACCAAGCTCTCCTTCTTCCAAACATGATCATGTTTATTGTCAATGCTCATAACGCCACACATGCCTTTGTCACAACCAATTTTGAAAAGCAGACCACTAGTATTGGATGTGGATTGCTTAGCAAAATGGGATATACCTCAGGAGGACTTGGAAGAATGGACATGGAATCTTTGCTCCTATGAACCCTATAGTGAAAACATCAAGAGCAGGACTTGGATAGGATCCTCCTCTGCCTCATCACCTACATCCAACTATGAGGTGCTTCTAGATGAAAATGTTGTAGCACCCAACTTTGAGTCTGCAAAAACAAATACTAAATCATCTCCACATCCTCACTAAATGAAACCATCCAAGCCCAATCATTCTTAGTCAATTGCTATTCCAACATTTAAATGGATTCAGAAGAGACAGTCAATTGCTATTCCAACATTTAGATGGATTCAAAAGAGACATGAAAGAATGAATTGTGGACCAATACCATCCATCATGATCAATTGTTGATGGGTGGATGAATGTTTGTGGTGTCATTTGAACCAATGCTTGACGACTTGATATGGTCATATTGCATCAATTGTTCATTGTTGATTGTCAATTCCCTTAGTTGTGATTTGGGGGGGAATTTACTGATTAGTGCTTCTTCTCTAGTTCTATTTTAGCAAGGGAAGTTAGATGGTGACATATATTGTTGTCATTGCTTTGTGGACAATTGTCATCATTTTTGTTTGATCAATGTGATAGTGACTAAGTTCACACAACTTTAGGAGTGTTGGTGTAATCCATTTTCCACACTTACAAGCCTCATTGGTTATTTGTTGGTTGATGGTGTTTCCTCTGTTTGAAGCCTTTGTCATGGTTCTTTATTCACACATATTCTCTCTAGATATTTTTGGGAGAAGTTGACAATGTTTGCCACACTTGTGCATGCAATTATCCTAATTCGGAGATTGATCGACCTCATTTTGGTTTGATGGCTCTCATCTTCAGAGTTTTGGTACTTCAACATTCCATACCTCTTGATTGGATAAAGTCTATGTTCATTCCATTTAGTGGATTGTTATAGGATCTACAATTTCAGCTCCATTATAATTTGAGCACTCACATCTTTTTCTCTTTTGGAGAGGAGTTTTTTCCTACAGTTTTTTTCTCTCCTTCTGAGATTATGAGAGTTTGTACCTAATTGGTCATTTTGCAACACTTAATTTCTCTATGTGCTAACTATGGTGAGTTATAAACTCACATAAGGAATTGCATCTATAGAGATTTCATAGTTATCCATAAGGGACACTAGGTTTCCTTCATTGCTATATAACAAAGGTTTTCTATGTACATTAGCATATTTTCAATATATTGTTGTATGTAATTGTTTATTGGTAGCATATAATTGTTTTGAATGTGTATCAATATATCTTTCCTCTATTTATTGGTAGCATATAATTGTTTTGAATGTGTATCAGTATATCTTTCCTCTAATAAATATTATGAATATATTGTTGTTTGCAATTGTCTATTAGTAATTTTGAATATATGTTGCATATATGCAATTGTCTATTAGTAATTAGTTAGAAGGGAGATAATCTTGTCAATAATTAATTTACAATTTTTAGGATGATTGATTCTACACATCTATTTCATTTAATTCCAAGTGTCCAACTTTTGGAAGCTAATTAATTCTTAATAATGTCACTAGAAGTATTACTAAATTTACCTTGAAGAGTATTTTTGATAATTTACTACCACAAGATTACTCCTAAATAATTTATTTTTTTGTAAATGTTTGAAATAATTTATTTCTTTCAAGAATATTTTGATGCTTTTTTTAATCTATAGTTTGCAAAGTCTAGAAATAATGTCTTTGATTTTTGTTTAAATGAATGGCCATGTTTACAAATGCTATAAATTATTTTTTTTCCAAATACTTATAAGAGATATGAAGGATTAAGAAAGACATGTTTGAGAAAGAAAACCACACACATTAAGTAGTGTAGAGATTTATTGTGAAAATTGTTTTCATGATAGGAATTTTTTTGGAGTTATTTTTGTAAAATAAATTAATATATATTTTTATTTCAACACATATTCATTTTTCTATATTTTTATTGATTAATATCTCCATTTTTAACAGATATTAAAAACATGTCTTTAATACCATTTTGATTAAAAAACTAGGAATTGATTTGTTTTTAAATGTTTATAAATATATATTTTCTTCTAAACAATATTGTGAATATAATGTTGTATACAATAAGTTTCAAGGTTTTGTATTGATTAATATTAGGTCAAAGTTTAAAGAACTGGCTAAATGATAAATCATGTTAAAATTTTGATTAATTTGAAACTTTAAACCTAAATAATAGTGGCTAAATGATAAATCATGTTAAAATTTTGATTAAAATGAAACTTTAAACCTAAATAATAGTGTAGTTGACAATCATTTTATTTTTAATTTTTTTATCCCATAAAAATAATTTTCTAATTAAAATTCATTATTTTTTATAAAAATTTCATCTTGTGAATTTTATTATATCATATATAAGATTAATTTATTTCTAGATTGTTAGGTAGGTCATATATAAAACTGTAAAATATCAATTTTGTAAAATATTCTAAATTAAAATTATCACCTTGAAATTACTTTAATTATTTGACCACTTTTTTCATTCAATCTTTCTAAAATATATTCACTATATTTACATTGGGATAGAGATTGAAATGATCACTATGTTTTCTTGCAATTGTGGATATTAAAATTAAAATGCATAATTGGAATCAATTAAATCATGTATAAAAATGTAAAAATTTCAGATTTACTAAAGTTTTACAATACTCAAAATTTGGGATTTTACTAACACATTACTTAATTTCTTTATTGACCCCTATTATCTTAGAATGGTAACATTGAATCTCAATTTTTGTATGAGAATATTCATTAAAGTAAGACCTAGCTCCATCCCAAAGAAATTTTAAAATTCATTCCAAACCAAATTGTTTTTAATTTTTGGCCCATTAATATGGTTTTATGAGCTTCAGGAAAAAGTTATAGGCCCATTATTATGGTTTTATGAGCTTCAGAAAAAAGTTTGTATAATGATTCTAAACCCATTATTATGGTTTTATGAGCTTCAGAAAAAAAAAAAAAAAAAAAAAAAAAAAAAAAAAAATTGTATAATGATTCTAATTTTTAGAGATGTGTTAAAATTTACTTAAACATTTATTTATTGTATCATGATTTTTTTATACTTAAAATGTAATTTTTAAATGTAGAAATTAATTTAGCTTCTTCAAAAAAAATTGGGCCACACACTTCAAATTTAAAACCAAAATTTAAATTTATGCTAGAGAGAACATGTTGTTAAATCTCTAGAGTTGGAGCCTCATCAACACCTTTTACACTCTACAGTTGGGTCATATTGACACCCTTCACACAACAAGATACAATCATGTTTTGCTCTATTGTTATATATTTATTTTTTCATTTTTTATGAGTGGACATTCTTTATTATTAAACAAATATTTAATTTTTTTAATTTTAATTTTAAAAATACAAATATCAACTATACATACATACTTACACATTTCTCACAATATATATTTTGAATATATCTTTGCTTGCGATTTTCTAGTAGTAATTTTGAATATATGTACTTGTCTATTAGTAATTAATTAGAATGAAGATGATCTTGTCAATAATTAATTTGTAGTTTTCACCACACATCTATTTCATTTAATTCAAGGTATCAAAACTTTTGACAACCAATTAACTCTTACTAGTGTCAGTCCAAATATTACTAAATATATATTGAAGAGTATTTTTTATAATTTACTGCTTAAAGATTACTCCTAAAAAAAATTATTTCTTTATAAATATTTGCAATAATTTATTTCAGTCACGAATATTTTGATTATTTTTTCTTTAATCTATAGTTTGGAAAGTCAACGAGTAATGTACTTGAATTTCTTTTAATGAATGGCAAGGTTTACATTCTCTAAATTTTCTTCTTCTCCAAACAATTAAAATAGATTTGAAGGATTAGAAAAGACATGTTTTGAGAAAAAAACCACTCATAGTTATTGATGGTGTTGTTATAGATAATTAGTGTAGGTATTTATTAAGCAAATTATTTTCATGTTAGGATGTCTTATGGAGTTATTTTTTGTAAAAGAACATAATCTATATTTTTATTTCATCATATCTCCATTTTCTATATATATTAAAAATTGATCTTGAATAACATTTTGATAAATTTGTCTTGGTAGCTTATTTGTCTTCAATGTTTATAAATATATTTTTTCCTCTAAGAAATATTTTGAAGATATTGTTTAAATGCAATGTGTTTCAATATTTTGTATTGATTAAGCTTTGGGTCAATGTTAAGAGAAAGTAATATATAAGCAATCATGTTAAAATTTTGATTGAAAAGAACTGTCAACATAAACAATGTAGTTGAGAGATATTGTATTTTAATTTATATATATTATATATATCATAAAATATTTTTCAATCAAAACTCAATTCATTCTTATAGAATTTTGTCTTGTGAAATTTGACTATATTATATTTTCAAAAGATTAATTTATTTCATCGTAATTCATGCCTAAAACAATAAAATTGTCAAATTACAAATTATTCTAAATTGAAATTATTAGTTTGCAATTGCCTTAATTATTTAACTATCTCTTTCAGCCAATCTTTGTAGAGTATAATCGCTATATTTAAGTTGAGATATAAATTCAAATGTTCACTATGTTTTGTGGTAATTGCATCTATGTAAATTAAAATGCATTAATACAATCAGTAAGGTCATGTATAAATATGTGAATTTTTCAAATTTACTAAAATTGAAATTATGACTATGCAATTACCTTAATTATTTAACCAAGAGGCTCATTCTACAACCAAATATAAGGGAGATGTGTAATTATGTATGTAATCAACCTAGTTGACACATGTCTTTTTAAAAAAACCATATATTCTTTAAATAAAATAAAAAATGTTGTCTATAATTAAAAAAAAAAAAAATGAATATACATGTTAGCACACAATAACAAATAAAATATTTAAATATCTGATGGGACCCAGCCCACACTCCAATGTATAGCTTGATATAAAGTCTGTCTAGTGCTAATGATGATTGCGGATTTGGTTGACGATTTGGCTTTTGATTATGGATATGAATATTGGATATTTTTGTTGGTGGTTGCAATCATTTAATAAGGCTTGTAAATGTGAACCTGCCCTGTACTGCTACCTCGATCCTTGTTTCCCGCCTGGTATTTTACACAAAACCCTTTGGCATTCCGGTCATTTTCGGTATTTCGCTCTGCTATGGGAGCTCTGCGAGGGTTTCTGTCGAAATGCTCTGTTCCAGTCCTGGTTTCTATGGAAAGCTCTGTTTTGGTCTTGGCTGTGAACGTATATGGTTTCATGGACTCGCCTGTGTTGTTAGCCACTGATTTCCTTACTGTATGAACCTGCTTTGAGCTCTGGAGGTTAGTTCACTTGTATTCTTCTACACAGTGAGTTATTTCCTCTACTGTTACCTGGAATCAATGTCTGGTTTGGTTTGTTGGGCTTCCGGTTGTTCTTTCCTGCTGTTGGCGATGTTTCTTCATACTGTTCTACTACTAAAGTCGTTTTATATTTTCGGTTCCTGTGTAGGGTTCAAGCACAATGGCTCACACGGCTATATCTACAAGTAATTTGTCCCTCCTTGCTTTATCTCCACCCTCTTCTGGTTTAGGGACTAATCAAAATCCACTCTTCTTGTCTCAGGATTCTCTTGTCTTATGTGGCTCTGTTGCATGAGGGTCTTTGTTCTTTTGCACCCCCAGGTAAGCTATATTCTTTCCTTATTTGTATTATATCAATGTTCATCCACTATTAAATGTGGTGTGTCTAACTTTGGCTCGCTCTGGTTCACAGGTCGAGGGTTTGAGTTGCTGTGTATGATTTGAGTCGTTTTCACAACTTGGGCATACTTCTGTTTACAAATTCCAGTTTTTAATTCTTTCTGGTCTTTCTTTTTAGTTAGGCTCGAGGGTTTTCTTAATGTCAAACCCTTGACTAGGGTCTGTTCGGTCTAGCAGTCACTGTTTACTCCATTCGATTGGATGATGTAACATTGAACTCTTATTTAATAGCATTTATATGTATTCTATCTTACTTTGTTTCGTTTAAAAAGGAAAATAAATGGTGTGACAATTCGTTATGAATTACCTCTATCTTGGTTTGTTTAACCGATGCCTAGATTCCGTGTTCTTCGTTCAATTGTTTCACTGTATGGGCTTTCTCCTGACCATGAACTATACTTGTGTGCTTGTCCATTCTGGTCGTGGAAATTACATGTGATCTACAATACTCTACTTTGTTTTAAGAGAGGAAAAACAACATACAGTTGTAGGCCTGCACTCTGCTTGCTACTTTTGAATTCGATTAGACAATAGATAGAAACATAATTGCGCAGCATGTAGATGATAATACAGATGGATGATGATTGAATTTGTGCTCTGTCTCTTTTATTATTTGTATCCGAAAATGTTGAACCTTTCTCATGATTTTCATTGTTACATTTATATGCTTTGTCTACAGTTAATGGAACTGTGTAGTTACTTTCGGTTGTAGACATTATAGTTACATAACTATTAAGTATTCGGTTCTATCTACATGAAAAGATTTTACATTTAGACACATTTGTCTTTTTCTCTTAAAATGACGGGACAATTATTAATCTAATGTTTATTAAATTCAGACAAGTAAATAACCCTAACCAACCAAGCTACCTTTGACTAATACAAAGATTAAGACAAAAACAAAATCCTACCTCCTACTCTGACAAACTAAACATATAAGACAAACAATATGTTAACTCAACTCTCTAACTTGACAGAGACCAACACCTGGTCATGGTGCCTTAGCTGGATGCTCCTGCATCAGGCTCCCAGGGCAAAAAGAAATCATGACTCTGGTCCATGAGCTTCTCGACTAAAGAACCTGTCTGCTCAATCTGCCTGGCATCAAGCCACGAATTGTCCTCAATAGGATGGTTCTTCCACTTGACCAGGTATTGCAGATACTTCTTCTGTCGAGTTCGTTTGGCCACCTGAGTATCGAGGATGCTCTCGATCTCGGGAGGCTGAACGTTAGGCATCTGTCTCAACCAAGTTTCTTCTCCATCCTGGGTATTCCATGTGGGCCGTGTAGTTCTGTCTTCTTCTTCTTCTAGGTCAGCAGTGTAAGGGAACAGGTCTGTTACATTAAAGATGGGTGAAATGCCTATCCCTGGTGGTAGTTGTATCTCATAGGCATTCGCTGAAAATTTCTAGAGGATTTTGCAGGGGCCTATCTTCTTATACTTCAGCTTATTGTATGCACCTTTGGGGAAGCATTCCTTGCGCAAATGCACATGGACTTCATCTCCTACATTTAACTGTACTTCCCTTCTCTTCAAATCACAAATGCACAAGGACTTCATCTCCTACATTGAGTTGTACTTCCCTTCTCTTCAAATCTGCTTGCTGTTTATACTTTTGGCTATTGTCCTACAATTTAATTTTCACCTACTCATGCAAATCTCTCATCGTGTTAGCGAAATCTTCTCCATCTGCGCTTCGCCTTTATTGTAGTCTGAGATCTCGCAACTCATGCACTCCGCGAGGATGCATGCCGTACAGGATCTGAAATGGATTGTAACTGGAGCTACGATTAGGCGAGTCATTATAAGAGAATTCTGCCTGAGCAAGCACTCGATCCCACATCCATGAATTCTCACCAATCAAGCTTCATAGTAGGTTTCCTAGACTCCCGTTTACCACCTCTATTTGTCCGTCGGTTTGTGGGTGATAAGCAGAGTTGTAACTCAACTGTGTATCCATCTTCTTCCACAGAGTACACTAGAAGTGCCTTATAAACTTCACATGCCTGTCCGAAAGAATAGACTTAGGCAACCCATGTAGCCTGACAATCTATGTGAAAAACAAGTAGGTTACATGAGTGGCATCACTTGTTTTTCTGCAAGGGATAAAATGCGCCATCTTCGAGAATCTGTCCACTACTACCATCACCGAGTCGTAACCTCGATGTCTCTTAGGTAGACCCAAGACAAAGTCCAAGCTTACTAAGTCCCATGGTCTGCGTGGAACAGGTAACGGTGTATACAGTCCCATGTTCTAACTGTGACCCTTCGCCAACTGGCACACTTTACATCTGGTCACAAATCATTGTACATCCCTTCACATCTTTGGCCAAAAGTAGAAATCACTGAGCTGCTCGAGTGTCTTATCTATGCCGAAATGCCTGGCTAGACCTCCACCTTGCTTCTCCCGAATAATGTTCTCTTTCATCGAGCAGTCAAGAATGCATAGTTGTCCTCCTTTAAACAGTAGTTTCTCTTACAAGTTGTAGTCCAACCATGGGCTGTTATCTCTCACCAAGGGATTCTGACATGCCTCATAGGCCTCCTTAAAATCTGTATCAGTCTAGTATAAATCTTTTAAGTGCTCAAAACCCAGCACTTGCGCAATCCTCTCCTGCAGAAGTAAAGCTCTCCTACTCAGTGCATCTACCACCTTGTTGGCTTGTCCGCTGATATATTTCAACACGAAGGTGAAACTCTGCAAATATTCTACCCACTTGGCATGCTTGTGATTCAGCTTGTGCTATTGCATTACATACTGTAGTGTAGAATTATCTGAAAACAACAAAAATTCGTTTCCCAGCAAATAATGCCTCCAGTGTTTTAATGCCTATATAACAGCATATAACTCCTTGTCATAAGATGAATATTTCTATTTGCTTTCATTTAGCTTCTCACTGAAAATTGCAACCGGTTTATCCTCCTGGCAGAGTACAGCTCCAATAGCCGTACAGCTAGCATCACAGCGAACCTGAAAAAGCTTCTTAAAGTCTGGTAATCTCATGATCGGCCTCTCTATGATCTTTTTCTTTAGTAGCTAAAAGCTTCTCTCCGCTGCATCAGTCCATCGAAAAGGCTAACTAGCCTTTTTAATGGTGTCTAACATAGTGCACAAATTTTGCTAAAATTTCTTATGAATTTCTGGTAAAAACTCGCTAGTCCATGAAAGTTACATACCTCAAATAAACTTTTCGGAGATGGCCAATTAACTATCACTGCAATCTTCTTTGGATCCATCTTCAGTTCGTTTTCTACTATTACAAAGCCCAAATAAATCAATTCCTTCTACAGAAAAGTACACTTCTTCAGATTTATCAGCAATTTATTCTACTGTAATTTTTCCAGCACTTTCTAAACATGTCGAAGGTGCTTCTCCCTTGTCCTGCTGAAAATTAGTATGTCGTCCAAGTATACTATCACAAATTTTCCGATGTATTCTTTCAACATATCATTCATTAACTGCATAAATGTATTGGGTGCATTGCTCAACCCAAATGGCATGACCAGCCATTCATATAGTCCCTCATTTGTCTTAAAGGTTGTCTTCCACTCGTCCCCCTCTCGTATTCGAATCTGATGATACCTGCTCTTCAATTCTATCTTAGAAAAATATGTTGCCTCGCTTAAACAATCCGTCATGTCATCCATCCATGGTAATGGAAACCTGTACCGAATGGTGATTTTGTTGATGGCCCTTGAGTCTGTGCACATCCGCCATTATCCTCCCTTCTTGGGAGCGAGAACCGTTGGAACTGCGCAAGGGCTCAAACTCTCCCTTATCAATCCTTTGTCTAGTAGTTCCTGCACCTGCTTCCTAATCTCTTCATTGTCCTTGGGGCTCATTCGGTATGTTGCCTTGTTCAGCAAACTGGCTCCGGGTATGAAGTCAATATGGTGACTTATGCTTCTTTTGGGGGGCAGTTTATCTGGCAAGTCATCCACCACTATCTCTGTAAATTCCTGCAACATCTACTGAATTTTTGGGGGTAAATCTAATGCCTCTGTATGCAACAACACTGTTTTTTCTCTTCTTACGACTGCATAACCCATATCGCTATCCTCAACTTGCTTCAAAAACTGTTTTCCACTAATCAACGATGCTCTTGGCTCACTTGTCCCTGATGTCCCTTCCTCCTTGATGGGCACAAGCGTATGCTTGATTCCATCCTTGACAAACTTATAACAATTCGTCAATCCATCATGCACCACCTTCCTGTCATACTGCCATGGCCTACCTAGAAGTATATGACATACATCCATCAGCATGATGTCACAAATGACTTTATCCTTATATCTACCTATTTGAAACTCCACCTCGCATTGTTCATCCACCAGCAACTGATGGCCTTTTTGCAACCATGAAACTTTGTAAGGGGTGGGATGTTTCAATTGCTTCAATTCTAACTTTTCCACCATCTTTGTGGCTACTAAGTTATCTGTACTACCATTGTCAATAATTAACTTACAACACTTACCATGTGACTTACAAATTGTTCTAAACAAAGCCTTCTGCTATGTTGGTTCGGTGGCTTCCTTGGCTGGTTTTAACAACACCTTGTTTAGCACCGGGGCTTCCCCTATTTCTGGAGCATTCTCTACTTCTTGGGGAGGTGCCTCTACTTCCTCTGGTTGTGCAACATATACACCACTCTGTCTAGCTTAGTCTGCCTCATGACACTCAAATGATCTGTGTCCCCATTTATGACACATGTAATATTGATAACCAGCCCCTCTACCTCAGCCATTTCCCCTGCCTCGCTGATATGGCCTACCACTTCTCACACTATCACCTTTGTCTGTTGATCCAGAAGCTCTAGAACTACTGCCTTCCTCATTAGTACTAACAATCTGCCCTCTGCCATAGGACTGGCCTTTTCCCTTGCCGATTCCTTGTCCTCTCCAGGCATTCTACCTTCTAGTAATTTTCTCTTTAGCTTTCATCGCACTCTGATACGCTTCTTCAATGTTCTTTGGAGACAGAATACTAATTTCATTTAAAATTTCTAGTCTTAAACCATTTACGTACCTGGCTCTCTTTTCTGTGGTATCCTCTGTGTAACTGGCCCTTAGGTTCACTTGATAAAACTCTTCTATGTACTCCCTTATTGTCATTCCTTTTTGTTTCAGATTCTGCACTTGCCTGTGTAGTGCAATCTCATAATCTTTCAGCAAAAATCTGCCCTTCAACTTGGCCACCATCCTTGACCAGGTTTTGATCAGCAACTTGTTCAATCTTCTTCTCTCTATTTGGACACTGTCCCACCACAAGGTTGCGTGTCCCTTCAACTTCGTCACAACGAACTTAACTCGGTGGTCTTCACTGACCTCCTTACGCTCAAAATATTTATCCAGCTCGTTGATCCAGTCTAATAGAACCTTTATGGACAGGCTGCCATCATAATTTGGGTGTTCTGGTTTGGGTTTACTGCTTGCCACTAAAACAGATCTCAATAGTCTCATTTATGGGCCCTCTCCATCTGATCCATCTGTTGTTGCTTCAGCTTCCTCTTCGCTGTCATCGCCTACCTCTAGTTCTCTTCTTCTCCCTGCCTCTACTGCCTCCAAATGGGCAGTAAGAATCATGATCTCCTCTCTCAATCCTTCCTCTGCTACCCTTTGAACACCTCTGCCACGACCTTGCCTTCCTACCTCCATTTCTCTAACTGGCCTTAAAAACAAAAAATTTGCTCTGATACCACTATGATGGGACCCAGCCCACACTCCAATGTATAACTTGATATAAAGTTTGTCTGGTGCTAATGATAATTGCGTATTTGGTTAATGATTTGGCTTTTGATTATGGATATGAATAATGGATATTTTTGTTGGTGGTTGTAATCATTTAATAAGGCTCGTAAATGTGAACCTACCCTATACTCCTGCCTCAATCCTCGTTTCCCGCTTGGTCTTTTACACAAAACCCTTTGGCATTCTGTTCCTTTTCGGTGTTTCACTCTGCTGTGGGAGCTCTACGAGGGTTTCTGTCGAAATGCTCTATTCCAGTCCTGGTTTCTATGGAAAGCTTTGTTTTGGTCTTGGCTATGAATGTATATGGTTTCACAAACTCGCTTATGATGTTGGCCACTGATTTCCTTACTGTATGAACCTGCTTTGAGCTCTGGAGGTTAATTCGCTTGTATTCTTCTACATAGTGAATTATTTCCTCTACTGTTACCTAGAATCGATGTCTGGTTTGGTTTTTCGAGCTTCTGGCTGTTCTTTCCTACTGTTGGCGATGTTTCTTGATATTGTTCAACTACTAAAGTCATTTTATATTTTCAGTTCTTGTGTGCACAAGGTTCAAGCACAATGGCTCACACGGCTATATCTATAGGTAATTTTTCCCTCCTTGCTTTATCTCCGCCCTCTTCTGGTTTAGGGACTAATCAACGTCCACTCTTCTTGTCTTATGTGGCTCTGTTGCATGAGGGTCTTTGTTCTTTTGCGGCCCTAGGTAAGCTATATTCTTTCCTTATTTGTATTATATCAATGTCCGTCCACTATTAAATGTGGTGTGTCTAACTTTGGCTCGCTCTGGTTCACAAGTCGAGGGTTCGACCTTGGGCATGGAGGCTTTAAACGATTTTGGTTTTCAAACCCTATAATTCTCTACTTGTATGCTCTATCACCGCAGTTTGTCAAATTGTAGTTAGGTTTTGTAGTTCTATAATGGTTGCTCCTCGCTATTCAGTTGTTGCGTATGATTTGAGTCGTTTTCACGACTTGAGCATACTTCTGTTTACAAATTCCAATTTGTAATTCTTTCTGGTCTTGCTCTTTAGTTAGGCTCAAGGGTTTTCTTAATGTCAAACCCTTGACTAGGGTCTGTTCGGTCTAGCAATCGTTGTTTACTCCATTCGGTTAGATGATGTAACACTGAACTCTTATTTAATAGCAGTTATATGTATTCTATCGGACTCTGTTTCGTTTAAAAAGGAAAAGAAATGGTGTGACAGTTCGTTATGAATTACCTCTGTCTTGGTTTGTTTAACCGGTGCCTAGATTTTGTGTTCTTCGTTCAATTGTTTCACTGTATGGGCATTCTCCTGGCCATGAACTATATTTGCTTGCTTGTCCCTTCTAGTCGTGGAAATTACATGCGATCTACAATACTCTATTTTGTTTTAAGACAGGAAAAACAACATACAGTTGTAGGCCTGCACTATGCTTCCTATTTTTGAATTCAATTAGACAATAGATAGAAACATAATTGCACAGCATGTAGACGATAATATAGATGGCTGATGATTGAATTTGTGCTCTGTCTATTTTATTATTTGTATCCAGAAATGCTGAACCTTTCTCATGATTTTCATTGTTACATTTATATGCTTTGTCTACAGTTAATGGAACTGTGTAGTCACTTTCGGTTGTAGAAATTATAGTTACATAACTATTAAGTATTTGGTTCTGTCTACATGACAAGATTTTACATTTAGACACATTTGTCTTTTTCTCTTAAAATGACAGGACAATTATTAATCTATTGTTTATTAAAGTCAGACAAGTAAATAACCCTAACTGACCAAACTACCTTTGTTTATGAAAGTCAGACAAGTAAATAACCCTAAGTGACCAAACTACCTTTGACTAATACAGAGATTCAGACAAAAACAAAATCCTACCTCCTACTCTGACAAACTAAACATATAAGACAAACAATATGTTAACTCAACTCTCCAACTTGGCAGAGACCAACACCCGGTCATGGTGCCTTAGCTAGATGCTCCTGCCTCAATATCTATATGAAATATGATATTTTCATACTAACTTTATAGAGAAATAATATGAATTTCTGAGTTTCAAGAAGAAAAAAAAAAAAGGAGTAAAAAGTTATATAATTATTCTAATTTTTGGAGATGTGTTAAAATTTACTAAAACAATTTTTTGTTGTATCTGGTTTTTTATTATTTAAAATGAAATTTTTAAATATATCATTGAATTTTGTATTTTGAAAAAAATAATAGGTAGTTTCATTGGGTAGAGATCATAGGAGCTTACTAATTAGACACTCTTGAAAACTCAAAATCTTAAGCACTGCATAATAGAGTAAAAAGAAGTGGTTGCTGGCCAAAAGCCAAAACTGAAATTTCCAGAGATCGGGTAAACCTTCAAATTCTTACATTTTCCATAACAAGTTGTTTTTATGGGCCATCACAAATTATTTCATAATTTTCTTTTCTATAGCTTGGTGATATTGATAGCCTTCACACAACTATGGACATGTATGTTTGGCCTTATTCTTATATATTTATTTTTTCATTTTTTTTATTAGAGTTTACATTTCATTTTATCAGTAATTAGTTAGAAGGAAGATGATTTTGTCAATAATTAATTTGTAGTTTTTGTGAGGATTCATTATCCACATTTATTTCATTTAATTTCATGTATCACAATTTTTTAAGCCAATTAATTATTACAGGTGCCCTTCCAAATATTACTAAATATATATTGAAGAGTATTTTTATAATTTACTCTAGCAAGATTACTCATGAAGTAATGTACTTGAATTTCTTTTAATGAATGGTCAGATTCACAAATTCTCTAAATTATCTTCTTCTCCAAACAATTAAAATAGATTTTAAGGATTAGAAAAGGCAAGTTTTAAGAAAGAAAATGACACATGTTTATTGATTGGGTTATTGTAAATAATTTGTGCAGGGATTTATTATGCAAATTATTTTCAGTTTATAATTGATTATGGAGTTATTTTTCTAAAAGGAGTTAATCTATATTTTTATTTCATCATATTTACATTTTCGATATATATTAAAAATTCATCTTCAATAACATTATGATAAAAAAAATTGGTAGTTTATTTGTTTTCAATGTTTATAAATATATGTTTTCCTCTAATAAATATTTTGAATATAATGTTTCCTGCAATGACTTTCAATGTTTTGTATTGATTAAATTTTGGGTCAAGGTTCAGAGAAAGTAATATATGATAAATCATCTTAAAATTTTATTTAAAATGAAATTAACAAACTATGTAGTTGAGATACATTTTAATTTTATTTTAATTAATTATTATAGAAGTAATTTTTGAATCAAAGATTCATTCATTCTTATATCATTTCATCTAGTGAATTTGACTATATTATATTTTCAAAATATTAATTTATTTAGTGGTAGTTCATGCATAAAACAATAAAATTGTCAAATTACACAATATTCGAATTGAAATTATTAGTTTGCAATTACCTTAATTATTTACCTACCTCTTTCACCCAAATCTTTGTAGAGTATAGTCATGGAAATTGACATGTTCACTATGTTTTGTTGTAATTTTATGTATTTAAATTAAAATGCATTAATAAAATAGGTGAGGCCATCTATGAAAATGTAAAATTTTCAAATTTACTAAAACTATAAATTACTTTAAATGTAAATTATGAGTGTGCAATTACCTTAATTAGTTAGCCAAGAGAATCATTCTAAAACCTAATATAAGGGAGACGTGTAATTATGTGTGTGCTCAACCTTGAGTTGACACATGTCCTTTATATATCCAAATGAAATATAATATTAGCATACAAACATTATAGAAAAAAAAAAAAAAAAAAAACAAAAAAAACAAAAAAACAAAAAACCTTGTATTTTTACATTTAAATCCATGATAGTTCTATAATTATTTTACTTTCTCATAATATTCTAGTACATGATTTAAATAAAAAAATTAAAAGTATTTCAATACAGTAATCAAAATGTTTTTAAATATGCATGTTGATTAGTCATTTCAATCACATAGTAATTACTAATAAAATAAGATATATAACCAATATAAGAAAAATAATGTGACTAGTCAAATAAAATATTTTAATATGGGAGCCGTAATTATATAAATTCATTTAAATATATTAATACATAAGAAAAAGAAAAAAATGTTAAGATACTATAGTCCATAAATAAAATATTTCAAGTAAAATATTTAAATGTGTATATATTATATATGACTTCGAATAAACTACATATACATTGAAAACAATAGTTTTTTATGGCTAAAACATTTTAAAAAGTCTCATTGTGGCCTTTTTTATGTATATTTTTGGTCAATTTTGTTTCTTACAAGAAATGACTTGTTTTAATTGCAGGTTTAAGCTATGTAGTACATACAATCCAAGTTCCCAAATAAATTTTGAAAATATTGAAGTCATTTTACACACATATATAACTAGTATAGATCACACCCACTCTCTCTCCACCCTCCAACTCTGTCACTATCTCCCTCTCTCTCCTTCTTGCTCTCCCCCTCTCTCCCCCCTCCATATCTATGTTTCCATGTGTCTCTCTTCCCCTTATTTCCCTATTTCTATCCTCTCTTTTTCTCTTCCTTACCTCATCTCCTCTCTCCCTCATTCCATCTTAATCTCTCCCTTATCACTCCATATCTCTCTCCACCTCTAACTCTCAATGTATTTGTTCTTCCCTCACTCTCTTTCCTCCTCCAAATCCATCTCTTTCCCTCCCTCTTTCCTCCTCTCTATGTTCCTTCCTCTTTCTCCCTTCTCTCTCCCCCACTATATTCCCCCTTCATCTCAGTTTATCTCTCTTAAATATGATCCCACTGTATTTTATTTAAGAAAGTATCTATAAAAAAAATTAAATAAAAAATTAATAAATAAAAATTAAATAAATAAATAAAATAAAAATTAAAAATTAAAAAATAAAAATAAAAAAAAATTAAAAAAATTAAAAAATAAAAAATTAAAATAAAAAAATAAAAAATAAAATAAAAAATAAAAAATAAAATAAAAAAAAAAATAATAAAAAATAATAATAATAATAATAAAATAAAGTAGTTGTAAATAATAAAATGTAATATTTTGATCAATCATGTCAAAGAAAATACAATTATAAAAAACTTAAAATAAGCAATATCTTCCTCTACATTGTAGTCACTTTTCTTTCTCTCTTTGGTTAAAAGCATCTATCTTGATTATTTATTGTATTATTTATATTATATAAATTTCACATTTGTATATATAAAAGTATTCTCATTTTTTATATATTAAAATAGTGGATACATAACATAATAATCAAAAGCATAGATGGCCCATGTTATTACCCCATGGTATTGGCCCATGGTATTGTAAAAAATCTTATTTAGAAGCTAATAATATCCATGGTAAATATTCATTATTAAAAATCTTGTTATATTGGACCTTTGGTTGAGTCACCTAATTTTCTAATGGTGTTAGGGGCATGAAAGCCACAATGATATTATGTTTGTTTAAAATTCTTTGCAATTCTATCTATGATGCCTCTTATATATCCAAGGGATATTTTTGATGTCCATGGATATTTGTTTATATTGTTTATTTTTTCAATTTAAGGTTTGGAGAATGGTTTTGTTGATGTTGTTTCTATTGTATCCATTTTGTTCAAAGACCTTACGAAAATGTGTTAAGTTCATGATTTAGGTGTGGAGAGTTTGATATTCCTATTATTGTTGGTCTAGTAGTTAGTGTTGTTATGATACAATTTCAGGTGTGTTTTCTTTCAAAAGAGGAAACCTATTAATATTTAATTTACAAATTATAAAAATTTGAAAATATTTGTAAAAAACCAAACTTTTAATCCTTAGTTTATAAATATAAAAAATTTGGAATATTTTTTTTAAATAAATTGTACATTACCTAATCTCGAAATATTTTTAAAGATTAAAATCTTTCCATCTATGACCTCCCTTATGGGTTCATTTTACTAATTTCAATTACATAGTGAAATATATTACAATTTATAAATATCATTAAAGAAAATATGACAATTCAAATTGATAACATGGTGTTTGTAAAGACATTTAAGGGAAACTCACAACATCCATCCAAAAAATAGAAATATCATCATATATAATAATTCTCCATAAAAAAAGCATTAGCAATTTTCAATATACACATATCAATGCCAAATCAACACCTATCACAAATATCCTTATTCCAAGGTAAATTCACAACCTTCATCCAAAAATATTAATATCATCGTACATAATGATTTTCCATGAGAAAACATTGATAATTTTCAACACATATATAACGTAACAAGATAATACTAATAATATGATCATCCTCTTTAATCAAATAAACTGAAATTCAATACCATCAAAATATTTCATGAATATAACTATTCTAAGGTAAATTGACAACATCCATCCAAAGATAATAATATCATCATACATAATAATTCTCCATCAAATTAATGTTGATAATTTTCAATATATACGTAAAGAAACAAGATAATAAAGTAGGAGAGAATCTAAAAGAAAAAAGATGGTAGAGTTTAAGTATTGACTCACCAAAAAATTGCCATTATTGTACATAAAACCAGAGCATATTACTAAGCCCCAGAGAGTGTTACAACAAAACAAGAGCATATTAATAAACCCCAAAGAGTGTCTTAACTTACAAGAATTTTGATCCATTTGCAAATAATTTGAGAACTCTCATGTTGTAGATAATGGTTGTTTCCTATTCTTGTGACTTCTCAACAAGTTGTTGTGATGCATGTTTGTTATTTAACAAGCATTGAAACTTATTCTCCGATAAATGAATTCGAGTTTGGAGGTGGCCAATTTAATCAATTCCTTTCTGCATATATTTCCAATTGCATTTTTTGGAATATCACCCACAAAATCCACATGATGAACCTTACTGTATGGTGCCACCTATGAAGAAGAACCCAAAAATAAAGAAGAATTATAAAATGTTTGACGAGTATTTACATGGTCAAAGGCTAAGGTACAAACCCAATGAAAGTGGCTAATGGAGCTATTAAATATTTGGAGTATGTAAGTACTTGACGTAAAGAAGAAATTATAGACAACAAATACTAAAGCATCATTCCAAGATTAAATGAGATGGAAAGGCTTTCAACAGGGACAAATAAAGAGTGGTTGCAAAATTTGTTGGAGACATAACCACACTGTAGAGAGGAAAAGAGGACCATTTTTGAGATGGAAAAGAGCATTGTCAAGGGAAAAAACTCTCAAACAACTTTTGGGTTGATGCAGTCTATACTATATAAAAAAGTGTAACCATTCAATAAAACACTCACTAAGGTCGTACAAAACATCTCACCTACAAATGCATAAGTTGTAGGAAATCATAAGTAAATTGCTAAGTGATGCGGGAGCAACCAGCACCAAAGCAGAGCGAAGCGTACGTGGACAGCACAGCTGAATCGAAGGAGAAAAATAGGAAAAAATTGTTTTAAAACAGATTTAAAGCGGTTTTAAAACAGATTTAAAATAGATTAAAGCGGATATACCTCAAGATGACTTACCATTGTTATCTGCGTGCATGCATTTTGGAGAGCTTTCATTGGAGAAAAGTAAGGAGAGGATCTGATCGATCCTTCCTATCTAATGTGTCTTATATAAATGTAATGTGATAGGGTGTGATATATGTCTACTGGTGAGAAAAATGTAGTCGAGCGTGAGCTCGTTTCTAACGCTGGAAGGCCTTAGTATGTAATTGTTCTGTATAAGAAATAGAAGCATGTTCTAGTGTATGTTGTGTACCTTTATGGGCATTTTATAATTGAGTAAATTCATGTTTCTGTTATATTATGTTTATGTTTTATGTGTTTGTTTGTTGAAGACAGCGTGCAGCGCAGAGAAAGATTCTGATGATGGAGAGATGAATGATCCACCAGCAAAGAAATCACGAAGGAAACAGGCTTACTCTGATTCCGAGGATGATCCTTTGCAGAAACAAAGTCCAGAAGAAGAGGTTGACGCATATGAACCAGAGTTCCATGAAGAAGGAGCAACATATGAACCACAATTCCATGAAAGCGATTAATGGAGACATAGCAGTTCGTTATTTTGAGTACATTGGAAAAAAATTCCTCTTTTCAAAGGGAGTGTAAATTATAATAGTTCGTCCCTGTATCATTGATGCAAATATATCAATTTTCAACGTTGAAAATATGAGCTGCTTTCTTTCCATTGTGGATTTACAAAGAAAATGCAATTTCCTTGTATTACTGTGATGATGAATAAAATGATTACAATGGTGAATTAGAATCCCATTAAGGAGATGGGCTATTTTATAAAGAGTTCCACGTTACATAATGAGAAGTTTAAAATGCTTCTGTTTAGGCTTAGTGGGCCATAACCCACAGGCCCAGGTTCGAGTTTTTAATGGAATTGGGATTTTGGGCTTACCCCAAGATCTCATCCCATCATTTTGGTATCAGAGCAGTAAAAGATTCTGCAGAAGGAGGTAGCAGCAGAGGAAGGTGAGAAGATTGCAATAGCCTAGAGTGTTTACCAAAAGACCAAGTCCAGAGGAGAGCTTGGTGAGATAAGAGGCAACAAGGAGGACTTGCTGTTGCAGAGGTAGATTGCAGCTCACAAGTTAAAGATATTACGAAGACCAGGAGAAGCATATGACCAGGAGGTCATAAATTTTTGTGCCTCGGGAGTCTGATGCGGGAGCAACCAGCACCAAAGTATAGCGAAGCGTACGTGGACAGCACAGCTGAATCGAAGGAGAAAAATAGGAAAAAGCTATTTTAAAACAGATTTAAAGCGGTTTTAAAACAGATTTAAAATAGATTAAAGCGGATATACCTCAGGATGACTTACCATTGTTATCTGTGTGCATGCATTTTGGAGAGATTTCGTTGGAGAAAAGTAAGGAGAGGATCTGATCGATCCTTCCTATCTAATGCATCTTATATAAATGTAATGTGATAGGGTGTGATATATGTCTGCTGGTGAGAAAAATGTAGTCGAGCGTGAGCTCGTTTCTAAGGCTGGAAGGCCTTAGTATGTAGTTGTTCTGTATAAGAAATAGAAGCATGTTCTAGTGTATGTTGTGTACCTTTATGGGCGTTTTATAATTGAGTAAATTCATGTTTCTGTTATATTATGTTTCTGTTATATGTGGTTTTTTGTTGAAGACAGCGTGCAGCGCAGAGAAAGATTTTGATGATGGAGAGATGAATGATCCACCAGCAAAGAAATCACGAAGGAAACAGGCTTACTCTGATTCCAAGGATGAGCCTTTGCGGAAACAGAGTCCAAAAGAAGAGGTTGACGCATATGAACCAGAGTTCCGTGAAGAAGGAGCAACATATGAACCACAATTCCGTGAAAGCGATTAATGGAGACATAGCAGTTCGTTATTTTGAGTACATTGGAAAAAAATTCCTCTTTTCAAAGGGAGTGTAAATTATAATAGTTCGTCCTTGTATCATTGATGCAAATATATCAATTTTCAACATTGAAAATCTGAGCTGCTTTCTTTCCATTGTGGATTTACAAAGAAAATGCAATTTCCTTGTATTACTATGATGATGAATAAAATGATTACAATGGTGAATTAGAATCCCATTAAGGAGATGGGATATTTTATAAAGTGATCCATGTTACATAATGAGAAGTTTAAAACGCTTCCATTTAGGCTTAGTGGGCCATAACCCACAGGCCCAGGTTCGAGTTTTTAATGGAATTGGGATTTTGGGCTTACCCCAAGATCTCATCCCATCAGTTTGGTATCAGAGCAGTAAAAGATTCTGCGAAAGGAGGTAGCAGCAGAGGAAGGTGAGAAGATTGCAATAGCCTAGAGTGTTTACCAAAAGACCAAGTCCAAACAAGAGCTTGGTGAGGTAAGAGGCAGCAAGGAGGACTTGTTGTTGCAGAGGTAGATTGCAGCTCACAAGTTAAAGATATTACGAAGACCAGGAAAAGCATATGACCAGGAGGTCATAAATTTTTGTGCCTCGGGAGTCTGATGCAGGAGCAACCAGCACCAAAGTAGAGCAAAGCATACGTGGACAGCACAGCTGAATTGAAGGAGAAAAATAGGAAAAAACTATTTTAAAACAGATTTAAAGCAGTTTTAAAACAGATTTAAAATAGATTAAAGCAGATATACCTCGGGATGACTTACCATTGTTATCTGCATGCATGCATTTTGGAGAGCTTTCGTTGGAGAAAAGTAAGGAGAGGATCTGATCGATCCTTCCTATATAATGCGTCTTATATAAATGTAATGTGATAGGGTGTGATATATGTCTACTGGTGAGAAAAATGTAGTCGAGCGTGAGCTCGTTTCTAAGGCTGGAAGGCCTTAGTATGTAATTGTTCTGTATAAGAAATAGAAGCATGTTCTAGTGTATGTTGTGTACCTTTATGGGCGTTTTATAATTGAGTAAATTCATGTTTCTGTTATATTATGTTTCTGTTATATGTGGTTGTTTGTTGAAGACAGCGTGCAGCGCAGAGAAAGATTCTGATGATGGAGAGATGAATGATCCACCAGCAAAGAAATCACGAAGGAAACAGGCTTACTCTGATTCCGAGGATGAGCCTTTGTGGAAACAGAGTCCAGAAGAAGAGGTTGATGCATATGAACCAGAGTTCCATGAAGAAGGAGCAACATATGAACCACAATTCCGTGAAAGTGATTAATGGAGACATAGCAGTTCGTTATTTTGAGTACATTGGAAAAAAATTCCTCTTTTCAAAGGGAGTGTAAATTATAATAGTTCATCCCTGTATCATTGATGCAAATATATCAATTTTCAACGTTGAAAATGGAGTTGCTTTCTTTCCATTGTGGATTTACAAAGAAAATGCAATTTCCTTGTATTACTGTGATGATGAATAAAATGATTACAATGGTGAATTAGAATCCCATTAAGGAGATGGGCTATTTTATAAAGAGATCCACGTTACATAATGAGAAGTTTAAAATGCTTCCGTTTAGGCTTAGTGGGCCATAACCCACAGGCCCAGGTTCGAGTTTTTAATGGAATTGGGATTTTGGGCTTACCCCAAGATCTCATCCCATCACTAAGCTTCATGTAGGTGTGGAAAATTGTGATATATTTTACAAATTTGGCAAGTTTGTAAAACATGAGATCTATTTACAATGTTCTCAATTTTTTTAAATATCATTATCAAAGACACATGACTCGAGTATTACATATCATTATCAAAGACACTTGAGGGTCAGGATTAACTTGGCATAACTTGGTAGAGCTCACTTATAACTAAATCCTTAAATAAACTTAAAAATAGGAATAAATCTTGGCAAATCAAATTAAAATAGAAATCAATCAAAGATATACCCACTTCATAGAGAATAAAATAACTAAAAAAATTAATATAAAATTATATGTATTAGATTGGGAAAAAAATGAGTGCAAATTATAATTGAGAATTCTTTGAATGAAGCTACAAAATCACATACTCACAAGTTAGATAATTTTAGTTTGACTAAAAAAGTCTAAAATATGAGTCTCAAAACCGAGACTAAGTCATATGTTCATCGAGGAGGATCTCGTGAGATCAATTGCACACATTCAGTTCATCATGAGTGTGTAGTTCATGGGCATCGTTGAGTTGTTGTCAGTAATGTGTGGTTTAGTGATGTGATTGTTGGGTGATGTCACATTGTGAAAATTTATTGTAAAAGGGTTTTGTGATTTGATGTGCCGAGTCCTAAAAGGATTGTATTCAAACATTGTATTAAAAATCTAAGCTTGACACCTAAGTCTATAAACCTAAATCTATAAACCTAAAACCTAACCCTCGGACCTTATAACCACAATACATTGCAAATAAATTGTAGTTCGAACACAAAGGTCCATAACCACACATTTAAACCGCATTGAAACCATGGGTATGTGAACAAGATTTCACGGGGTGGAGGTTACATAAACCAGTTTCCTAACTGTAATAGTTAGCCATGTCAGAACCGCGTGCCATGCGAGTAGATAGGGTAGACCACACGAGTATGTGGACATGTGGGTAGCTAACCGTGGTGGACATGTGGGGGTTTTCTAACTAGACGAAGGTTGGTAACAATAGGTGTTCGCATTTAACAACAAGACCGAAACCGCGAGGTGGATAAACCATTAGGTAGCACTTGGACAGTCGACTGCCAAAGGAATCCAACTATTCACGTGGACAGTTAAGCCAACGCGCATTGTTTGTTGACTGCCAAAACTAACCTATGGTATTTTTTGGTTTTGGTGGTTGTTTGAGGGCTAAATCAATTCAATGACCATGTAAACCTATCACTAGGTATCATTAAACAACAAGACTAAAGTATATGAACCCTGAATTCAACTCATTCACTCCTAAACTCACCCTAAGGAGGTTAGAGTGCATTTGCGAGGCTATAAAGATAGTTTGGCTCACTGAAGTGAATGAGAGTGTTTTTTAGTTTCATATGTAGATTCTGGAGGACATAGACTGTTTTTGTTTTGAGTGTAACAGGAGCATCGAGAGTCAGAATCGGGAACTGTGACATGCGTTGGAAATCTATTTCAGAGAGATTTCTTCTAATAGTGACCAGAAGAGCATGCGTGCACAATAATTCTAGTAAATTTGTTGTGTAATCGACCTCCTTGGATTCAATCCTAATAAAGCAGTCACCCATCTTGAAAGCAGACCCGGAGATGTAATCCATTAGGGAAGAACTCCGTACTAAATCTTATTGTCTGGTATCGCTATGTTTTGTTCCTTTTCAGTTGTGTTCTACATATTGCTTATCTTTCTCATATGTCGTAAAGTCTTTCCTTTTCAATCGATTCTCATGGTTAAAGAAATTTAAGTTAACATTCATCTCAGTGTTGGCATTAATCGATTCTACTTTAGTTTAACATATGATCATTTCAGATCATATAATCTGGTATCAGAGAAGGTTTCATTTGTATAATTTGTCAGAGAATGTTAACAAGTTCAAAGTCGCAATGTGGAGAAGGAATCCTTAAGGAGATTGATCCAGAGATTGGAAAGTGAAGAGTCTTTCATAAGTCGACCATGACAGGATCTCATGCAGGTAAAAATCATGAAACTAAGATGAGCGAGGAACAGTTTCAGCAAGCATTCTTGAGTATCCAATAGATGTTAGGAGAACTATACAAAGATAAGAAGGCAAGAGATGCAACTTCTTCTTCAAAGGCATCGAAGAAGGACAAGGGTAAAGGCAAGGCTAATAAACCTCCTTCACCTCCACCATCTCCATCATCATCTTCTTCTTCTTCTTCTTCGAGTGTAGAATCAGAAACATAAAAGAAACCTAAGAAAACATCTCTTCTCAAACTTTATGTAAAATTTTATTTACTTATTTATGATGGTGAAATGAATCGTGAAAAGTTAGAGAACTCGATTAAGCAGTTAGAAGTGTATTGTCGTATTCAAAACATTTCTCATGATAAAACAAAAATTCAGTTAACTACACTTAGAATGGGGGTAACAACTTTAGCCTGGTGGGAAATTAAAACTCAAATAGATGTAAAGAGGAAAGGTAAAGTCATCTCTTCATGGTATAAGTTTTTAAAATCTTTTAGGAAACAATTCTATCCTTTAGGATATATGCACTAAGTTGTTATTGATTGGCAGCATTTGAGGCAAGGTAAAGGGCAGAATGTTCAAGATTCTACTCAGGAGCCCAAAAAGAAAGCATTGGCACTTGGTATTTCATTGGACACATGTGAAACTTTATTAAAATACATCGGCAATTTACATTCATATTTGAAGCATACATTATTGATGTTTAATCCTCGTGATTTTAATGAAGTGCATGTTCAAGCCATACATATTGAATGAGGTGGAAGACCATTCAAGTTTTCACAGACACCATCGAGGCAATTGGAAATCAAGGATTTCAAAGACAACAAGAAGAAGGGGAATCTAAAGGGAAAGAGATCAGCGACAACTCAGAAGGAAGGCGAAAGACCTACTTGTACTCATTTCCAGAGGATCGAACATGATGAGTCCAAATGTTGGAAACTTCACCCAGGACTCAGACCAAAGAAGTTCGAGAAGAAGAAAGGTGAAAATAAGGCCAATACAGCAATCCAACAAGATTTAGGCTCCAACTTAGGTGATGAATGTAAAATAACCACAATGGTTTCAACAGGTAAAAATTATAATACTGGTTCGAGTTCTAGCACTTCTACACCTTCTTTAAATCGAAATCATCTAAATGAGGATAAAAGGGTTGAATTATTTCACATAAGGATAAATTATAAGCACACAAATATAGATACATTATTTGACAGTGGATCACATGCAAATTTAATATCTGAAGATTTAGTTAAGAAATTGGGTTTGGAGACACAATCATCCAAGACCATACCCTCTCAATTGGCTAAATAAAGAGACTCAGATTAATGTCACAAAGCAATGTCAATTAAAATATTCCATAACAGATAACTACATTGTTGAAGTGGATTTAGATGTGATTCCAGCAGATATATGTGGAGTGGTGCTAAGAAGTCCTTATCCCTATGATCGTGATGCAATGTTTTATAGGAAATAGCATAAATATCATCTTAAGAAAGATGGGATTGAATTTATTGTCAGGGAACATAAACTTAAAACACACTTGGATTTAGATTCAGTTAATGAAATGAAGATATTAATAAGTTGAAGTAAGAAATATGTACTTGTGTTTGTAAAAGAAAAACATAAGGATCGATAGGATGTTTTTTTAGGTTGTGAATCTCAGTTCAAAGATAGATTGGTTAAAGTGGTAGATTCTTTTCAAAATCTATTGAAGGAACTAAAAAATCTTCCTCCTAAAAGAGAAATACAACATCAAATACAATTAATGTCTAATGCCCCTCTTGCTAATATTGGAATGTATCGGTTGTTAGTTATAGAGGACGAAGAAATAAAGAAACAAATCCAAGAATTGATTGAAAAGGATTTTATTCGACCCATGTCATATCCATGTGGCTCACCCATAATTTTGGTTCCTAAGAAAGACGGGACATGGAGGATGTGTGTCGACTTCAGGGCCTCAAACAAGATAACAATAAAAAACGGGTATCCTCTTTCGAGGATAGATGATTTACTTGACCAACTGAAAAATGCAGTCTATTTCACTAAGTTAGATTTAAGAAGTGGGTATCATCAAATCCGCATAGCAGAAAATGACATCTCAAAGACTACATTCAAAACTAGGGACAAACTATTTGAATGGTTAGTAATGCCTTTTGGTTTGTGTAATGCACAAGAAACTTTCATGTGGGTTATGAATGATGTTTTTCGCCCATACATCGATAAATTTGTCATAATCTACTTAGATGACATTTAGATTTTCAGTTCCAATATAAAAGAGCATGTTAAGCATGTTTTCGAGTATTTCACAGAGAAAATTTGTACCTTAAACTTTCCAAATGTGAGTTTGGGAAAACTACACTGAATTATCTTGGTTACATAGTTGGAGGTGGAATTTTAAAAATAGATCCAGCTAAATCGATGTGATTTTTAAGTGGAAAAGACCACAAAATGTGACTGAAGTTAGAAGTTTTTTTGGTGCAATTCGATATTGGAGAAAATTTATTGCTCAGTTTTCTTTGATTGCTTCATCGTTACATGCTTTAACACGTTCTAAATTTCCCTTTCAATGGGGAGGTAAACATAAAAAAATCTTTTGATACACTTAAGAGAAAGAAAAAAATAGTCACAGCACCAATCTTAGCTTTACCAAATATTCAACAGCCACTCGAAATTGAAACAGATGCTAGTGGTTATGCAATGTGTGCAGTCTTACTTCAAAAAGGGAAATAAATTTGTTTTCATTCAGAAAATTTTTCTAAGGCAGTAATGAATTATCCGAGATATGATAAAGAACTATTTTCTTTCATTGAAAGTGATAAGAAGTGGAAACATTATTCAATGGGTAAGGAAACAGTGATTCACAAAAATCATCAGCTGCTTCAGTACCTTTAGTCTCAAACTAAGTTGTAACAATATCGTCAATACAAAGTAGCTGATATGTTGTCTAAACCATCTTTGAATGCTTTAGTAGTGCTACATGGTAGTTATTTAATGACTGAAAGCTATATAGAAAAATATAGTAGGAATGTTGATTTCAAAGATATATATGAATCACTAACTCATGGTGCTCACGTGGAAGAAATCAATTATCATGTTCATGACAGGTTGTTATATCATCTGGGTAAGTTATGCGTACCGCACACAAAAAGAGTGCATGTTGTCTGGGAAGCACATTCTTATCGCATTTGAGGACATTTTGGAGTAAGCAAAACAATGGCAAAAGTTCAAGGGTATTGTTACTCGCCTCGTATGTATGAAACTATTGCTAAAACAAAGCAATCGAAAGGGGATAAAGTGGGTGAACATGATGATGCGAACAAAGTAGTTAAGTTAATTCAATGGATACAACAGATACATGCAGCAATGCAAGATCAGATAGAGAAGAGTGCGGCTAAGTATAAAATGTGTCATGACAAGCATCAAGTTGATCATCATTTTTAGGTTGGCAATCGGGTATGGTTGTATATCAGTAAAGATAGTTTGAAAGGACAAGGTAAGAAACTAAAACCTATTAGGTATGGCCCTTTCAAGATTATGGAAAATATTGGAAATAGTGCATTTCAATTAAATTTACCTCCTTACATCTTAACTTACTTAGTTGTAAATGTGGAAAATCTGAAATTGTATGAACCTGTCATGATCATGGATCTTGAGGAAGATACAAAGATTCTAACTATTGATGATTTGGCACATGAGGATATGAATAAGTTGAAGGAAGATATCATCTTGGACAGGAAGATTTGATCTTTGAGGCATGGAAATGTTGAATATCTTCGAGTAGGACTCAAGGGCATGTATCCGAGCAAGGAAAGGTGGATGGAAATTGAAAAAGTGAGAGAAGTGTATCCGCACCTGATATCTGCTTAAAATCAAACGTTTTTGGTCCAAAAGCTTTCAAGTGGAGAGGATTGATCCACGAGGATCTCATCAGGTAAGTTGCACACGTTCAATTCATTGTCAGCGTGCAGTTCATAGGCATCGTTCAGTCATCATCTGTAATGTATGGTTCAATGATGTGGTCATTGGGTGATGTCACATTGTGGAAATTTATTATAAAAGGATTTTGTAATTTGATGTACCAAGTCCTAAAAGAATTCTATTCAAACATTGTATAAAAAACCTAAGATTGACACCTAAGTCTACCAACATAAAACCTAACCATCGTACCTTGCAGCCACAATACATTCCAAATTCACTACAAATAAATTGTAATTCCAACCCACACATCCCTAACCGTACATTTAAACTACGTCAAAACTATGGGTATGTGAAAAAGATTTCACGAGGAGGAGGTTACATAAAATAGTTTCCTAACTGTAGCAGTTAGGCGCTTAGGAATTATGTGCCATGTGAGTAGACAGGGTAGACTGCGCGGGTATGTGGACATGTAGGCAGCTAACCGTGGTGGAAACGCGGGGGTTTGGTAACTGCACGAAGGTTGGTAACAACAATTGTTCACATTAGATAACAAGATTGAAATCGTTGGGCGAATAAACCATTAGGTGGTAGTCGGATAATCCACTGCCAAAGGAATCCAACTATTCACATGGATAGTTAAGTCAACACACACTATCTGTTGACTGCCAAATCTAACCTATGGTATTTTTTGGTTTTGGTGGTTGTTTGACGATTAAATCAATTCAATGACCATGTAAACCTATCACTAGGTGTCATTAAACAACAAGAATGAAGGACATGAACCCTGAATTCAACTCTTTCACTCCTATAAAGACAAGGCTACAAAGACAGTTTGGCTCGTTGAAGTGAAGGAAAGTGGTTTTGAGTTTTATATGCAGATTCTGGAGGATATAGATTGTTTTTGTTTTTAGTGTAACAGGAGCATCAGGTGTGAGAATTGGGAACCGTGACACGAGTTGGAAAGCTATTTCAGAGAGATTTCTTGTGACACTGACCAAAAGTGCCTGTGTGCACAATCAATCTAGTAATTTTTTCTTGTAATCGACCTCCTCGAATTCAATCCTAATAAAGCGGTTTCCCATCTTGAAAGTGGACCTGGAGACGTAGTCCATCAAGGACGAAATATGTAATCAATCTCGTTGTCTAGTATTTTTTTGTTTTGATGGTTTTCACCTTTTTTTTACATCTTTCTTGTGTTTTTCATCTATCGTAAAGTCTTTCCTTTTCAATCGATCTTCACGGTTAAAGCACTTTAAGTTAACATTGAGCTCATTGTTGGCATTAATGAATTCTAATTCATTTTAACATATGATTATTTGAGATCGTATATCCAAAATAGAGAAAATGAAAATAGAGTGACACATTTTTCCCATTTTTCTCCTATGTTGAATTCTGGTCTTGTCCCCCCTTTAATGGGAAGGAAAATTCTCACTAATTTTTCATTCAGGAAAAAAATTTCAAAATTTTGGACATACACAAAAGGGATAAATTCCCTAATACAAAAACCTGCTTTAAATTTCCTGGCACAAGAAATGAAAAGATGCATTTTACGACTAAAATTTGAACAGAGAAAAAACAATAATTAAAGAACCTACAATTCTAAACAAAAAACTGAATCAATAAAATTACCCAGCATTGAGAAACTCCTCAATACGACCCTCGGGGAACCTACCCAGGGTATGTGGCCCTTTCCTAAGCTTCAACATTCACTTGAATGTCTAGATCTCATCTTAATTCTTGAAGAACAAATCCTATCTCTCTCCAAAGACTTGAACAATCTTATAAGCTTCTTGCAGTAGGCTTCACCCTGTGTATGCAAGATCATCCATTGAAGGTACAACATTCATGCATTCATAGAGGCCATGGGATTCAATCACAACAAAGGAAACAACTAGTCTATACAATCAAAGAATGAATTCCACAAGCAAAAAAAAATATGAAATGGTATATGAAGATTATGAAAAACAAATTATGACGAATGATGTCAAATGATGTCAAATGTCAAAGGGCTTCCATGCTATTTAATGATGAGGATGTGAACTAGACACTGTAAAGAATCTTCTCAATTCGTCTGTTAAATGGTTTACCCACCATTTAAGGGCCCGCAAATTGGCACAGTTGGAAATGACAGGCGATATTGTTCCGTCGAGGTCAAATCCCACTAAGCTAAGCCTGAAAAAACCTTGAAATATTTCTTTGGAGTACATGAGGTGGAATTTCTAGGTCATATTGTATCACATGAGAGTGTTAAGGTAGACCCTAACAAAATTAAAGCCATTAAGGAATGGAAAATCCGTAGACGCATAAAGCATCTGCGAAGATTTCTCAAGGTATTATCACAAGTTTGTTAAGAATTATGCGAGAATAGCAACACCTCTAACAACATTAATTAAGAAAGATGCATTTTCTAAGAGGCGACAAGCAACTAAGGCCTTTGAACATCTTAAAGAGGCAATGTGCCAAGCACCATTTTTAACTACCCCGGACTTCACAAAAACCTTTATCGTGGAATGTTATGCCTTTGAAAATGGAATTGGTGTTGTTTTAATGTAAGAAGGAAGACCCATTTGTTATAGACATATTTGGGCACTACAACCCCAATCTTATATGTCCATAAACCAAGGGCTTCTAAGTCCATAAAAGTGTTGTTTCATACCCTAAAGGAATAAGGTCAGCTGATTACATCATCTCCCAGCAGTTCTCCATGAAAAACTACTCAGAACTGGTCAAAACTAGACCATCTCACCTGCTCCATGGCCAAATTGTGATGCATCCCACCTAATGTACACAAGGGGTGCAATGCATACTGAAAAGCCCTTCTATGGGGTGCGATGGGCAAGAGTAGACAAATGGCAGAGACAGTTTGCAAGGTGGATGATCATGGAATCTTCCAGAAACTTCTCCTATGACACTTGCCTCTCTGAATTCACCCATGGATAAGTAAGAGATCATGAAATATCCAAGTGGAATTGAGAACTATCAAAGAAATGACACTAATCAAAAACTAAGAATCTGACTCACCCCCCTGCAAACATCTATATATGGATCCCTCATCCTAGAGATCCAGAGGCTGGAATTTGCATCTTGTAAGGAAGTGATGTGGGTTTCTTTGTGGAACATCATAGTGTTGGGTGATCTAGCTTTTCATGAGGTGAAGAAGGACTTTCATGCTGGGAGGATGGTGCTAGGTCATATCAATGGGTTGCAACCTCTCTTCTACCACTTCTATCAATAAAGCTATTTGAGTTTTCCTCCATATTCTTGTATGTATTTGAATATTAAATTGATATATGCATTTGTATGGTCAATATATATCTAATCCTATATTTCTTATGATTGTAGATCTCTATGCTTTGATGGTATTACGTTGCTTTGACTCTA
>APFE031244432.1:0-32628 GCA_000404065.3 Pinus taeda | reverse complement strand
CGGGGCAGCGCCCCGAGAAATTTTTTTTTTGGACCCTATATTAGGTTGGGCGAACCTACCTATGGGTTTCGGTCCATGGTTTTGGACGCGATGGTTTTTCGGTCCATGGTATTGGATGCTTCGGCATGTATAAATATGTATTGTAACATTGAAAGGAACATAATGAAAAATCAAGCTGCTAGTCCCGGTTTTGGGATCCAGTGGGAAATCTCTGTGTATATGTGTTTTATGTGTTATGCTCTCGCATTTTTATTTTTCCTGTGATTTAGAATTCGTATGCAGGTAATTTCTGTACGGGGTTAAAACCTACACAAATAAAATCCGTTTTAGGTTGATCAGCAAGGAGTATGTTAATTTGTTTGTAACCGGAAAAACCATCCATAAAGGAGAAAATTTCACTGCCGGCACAATCATCAATAATTTGATCGATATAGGGGGTTGGGTAATTGTCTTTAGGACAAGCTCGATTAATATCCCTGTAATTAATACATATTCGTATCATTCTTTGCTTTTTGTTAAAAGGAGCAATATTTGATACCCAATCCGTTAAAGGAATTGGATATATGAAACCTGCCTCGAAGTAATTTCTCAACTTCAGCTTTAATAGCAGCAGCTTTTCTTGGATGTATCTGACGCAAACGTTGCCGGACGGGTTTGGCATCCGGGTAAGTTTTAATTTCATGGCCAACAATTAATGGATTGATTCCTGGCATTTCTTCATATGACCAGGCAAACACGTCGCGGAATTCTTGAAATAAGGCTTTATAAGTTTGGATTTCTTCGTCCGTACAGGAAGCACCTATATGAATGTTTTCAATAATTCCGGGTTTCACTGAAATGTCAATAGGAATAGTTCGAGAAATATTTCCCAAATTCAACTCAGAATCAGGATGTTGCAATGGATTCTATGGTTCCTTGACATATTCAGTAGTAAAAATAGATGAGAAATCATTTTCAAAGTGATCAAGCTCAGGTAAAAACGAAGATCGATGATGAAGATCTTCCCATGGTAAATCATCAACAGACAAAATTTCACGAATCTGCTCATCAATGTGAACAGGTTCAAAAAAAGTTGTTGAATCTGAGGTTGAGATTGAAAGTGACTCCCCATGGACCACATTCATTGGATCAATTTCGGTTGAACTAGAGTCGGAAAACGACTGTACCGCCTGATATGCAACTTCAAAGGGACTCAAGGGCATTGCATCACCAAATGAGTCCACCTCAAAATCGGAAGGTACGATCCAAGGATCACCAAAAACAATAGTGTTCGATGATATCATATGAATGGTTGCAAAAGAAGGTGATACGTTAGGAGGAGGAAATGAAAAAGTTCCTAGTAAACGAAAATCTTTAATCAATCCCACTCCAACATCCTTATAATGGATAGCAGTTTTCCCGACATGTTGGATACTCTCAGAAGAGGCTGGGTCGGATGAAAAATAATTTAACTGATCTATTGTAACAATCTTTCCATTATGAGGGAATTTAATAAGCCAAAAGACTGATGAAACAACAGCAGTCATAGTGTAAGACCAACTGTGACCCAAAAGAAAGTTGTAATCTAGAGGGGCATCAACCACTTCCACATCTAGATTAACAGTTTTTCCTTCTACCCCTATAGGTAAATCCTGCAGAATGCCAAAAGGATGAAATCCTCGGCCATCAAAAGCCTTTAAAATTGTCGGGGATTGATTGAGCGTAGGAGAACCAAGCGATCTCCAACATTGAATCGACATAATACATGTAGAATCTCCCTCATCAATCACAGTCCGAAAGCAAGGTCTGTTTTTTACTAACACTGGGATCTGGAAAGCCATTTGATGAGGTAGACGAGGTGTGTTATTTTCTAAATCGAAGATTATAAGATTGGAATCCTGAAGATCAACAGCTCCTATAGCAGACAAAAGCAATTTACATTGTGTTGGGCATGATTGCAGCACCTCCAAAGCTGACATTGCTAAAGGGGATATGGCTAAATCTTCAACAATGTTATAGTTCTGAGAAGCTCTCGCATGTGGATTGAAAGCTGACTTTCGAAGTATACCTTTTGCAGGCGGTTTGATTACTAATTCTGGATTAGGTTTCTCGATCTGTAGTGGATCAGAACCAGAAGGAGTTGAAGTTGATGGGTTTGAATTAGAAGATTATGCTTCCTTACCACCAACAGGATTCTTAATTCCATAATCTTGCGATTGTGTCGCAATCCTGACATGGGACATCATCATAATTGGTTCTTCTGAGGCATTAGAGGAAGAACCTATCATCTTACTATCTTGACTAGGAAAAGGATCCTTCAAGATAGCAGGCATTTGAGAACCTTTGACGATTTTCGAAACCTCGGCTCGATGTGGACAATCTCTTATAAAATGCTCCTCGTCACAAATGAGACAAGGATAGCGAGGTTTACGTTTCTCGTCAGTAGATTCAGTTTTATCTGGTTTCTCTTTTGTGTTTTGTTTATTTTTTTTCTTCACTTTCTTTTTACCGCCGGATTTTGATTTGGCCATAGAAGATTCTATGACATGAATATCGGCAGGAACCTCAGCGAAAGCTTCTCCTGTCGGGGAATCTGGTAAAGTTATAATAGGAGAAGAATTCTTTGCAGATTTCTTCTTACTCTTGGTACTAACTGAACTAATCATACCATCAGCGGCATGAGACCCTGAAGGAGCTGTTGTTATTTGATTTTGTTTGGGAAAATCGGGGATTTTTTCGTGTAAAGTACCCGACTACATATAAACGAGGTCAAGGTACTGAGCTTGAGTAATTACTTTCTCTTCAGTAACTACTCCTGCCTTAGCTATATCCTCAGTGATTTTCGATAATAATGATTTAACAAACCATTCTGCCTAAATTTTATCCAAGATAAAAACTTTCACTAAACGTCGTCGACGTCGCCATTCATGAATATGGTCTGAAATATATGTAGATGTTGATTGTTTTAATGAAGTTAATAATTCCATACCATTGTCATATCTGACAGGCAACTGAAAATGAGTTAAGAATGACGTAGCTAACTGACTAAAATTATAAAAATAGCTTTGTGGCAACTTAATGTACCACTTAGCCACGAGACCAATTAGAGTGCGTTGAAAAAGCCGTAAGTGAATTGAATCATCTATAATAGAATTTGATGCACACCAGAGGTGATAAGTCATCACATGATTGGACGGATCCTCTCCTGGCTTACCTTCAAACTTCGGAATATCATTGGGCAACTTATTAGGCATTGGCGGCCAATACGGAAGATAATAAATCGGATCGTTCGTAAGGCGTGACAAGTCAAGGAAATCCAAAGTTGCAATAAACGATAACTGACAGTTAGGGTCTCGAAAACCTTGGGTCACAAGACCAGCTTCAGGAGGAGGATATCCAGGATAACCTGGAATTGGATTTGCATTGGGAATATTATATCCTCCTGGAAAACCAGGATTAACCGGACCAAACTGGGGTTGTTGAGGTTGATATTGTTGATATGTATACCCAGGGTACGGTTGATACTGATAAACTGGGGTTTGCACAGCAGGACCGTATTGATACTGTCTCTGGTACGGTTGATAAGTAAATTGCGGTTGACTTGTGACAACTGTACTTGGACCAGGTTGTCTTACAGGCATCTGAACTAAAGTCTGAATTGTAGGTCCAGACTAAGGCAAAGAGGTCTGAGGAGTTGATACAGGAACAGTAGAAACTGGAGCTATCGATACTCCAGAAGTAGGTGGGGTAGATTGAACAGAAGCTGCAGTAGTTGCAGTAGTCATTTGAGGCAGAGTTCGAGGCGAACTAGTCCCAGACTGATGAACTACACCAGGTGCAGAAGTTTGAATAGTAGACTAGATAGGTTGCTGGGTTGAACCAAAAACCATAGGTTGTCCAGGTTGAGATGAAAACTGCACATTGGGTTGCAAAATTTGTTGAGTTTGAGATGGATCCCACACCATATTCATTCCGGGGTAAAGACCCATAATAGGTTGAGCATATGGAGGACCATAACCAGGTTGAGTGTAGGACGGATAATTGAAAGGTACATTCCAGTTCCTTGAACAAATGATTGACCAGAAAGTGGTTGGAAACCTTGAGGTTGATAACCTTGAGGCACGTACTGAAACTGGGGTTGACCTTGAGATATATATTGATACTGGGGTTGACCTTGAGGCATATACTGAGTCTGGAGTTGACCTTGAGGCATATACTGAGTCCGGGGTTGACCTTGAGGCATGTACTGTCCTTGAGGTTGCCCCCCAGGCGGTATTTGACTACCTTGAGGTTGCCCCCGAGGCGGTAATTGACTACCTTGAGGTTTTCCCCCCAGGCGGTACCTGACTACCTTGAGGCTGCCCCCCAAGCGGAATCTGACTACCCTGAGGTTGCGGATTTGGAATGGCGCCAGACATCATAAGAATTTCTTCTACGCTCAACGGTGGAGTTCCATTATTACCAGTTAATACCCCATGTTTGATGGGTTGAGGAGACGCTCTTGAAAAAGTACCAGAAACTGACTGATACCCAGAAGGAACAGAAGGACCGCCATATAAAAATGTTTCTAGATTTTGGGAAAACATGGATGACCAGTTTGACATATTCGAAGGAGGATAATAACCGCTGGGCGTAGGATGAAAAGGAATACAAGGTGGTGAAGTAGCGAGACCTGTATTTTCTAAAAAGTTCGTCAATGATACGTACCAAGCGTCACTTCGAAAAGCACTGTAAAAGATTGATTCACACTCCCTAAGTTCTATAATTGGTTGATTTTCAGGGAGAGATATATCTTCGTCCGGACTAACAAGTTCTTCAATAGAAATGAGTCCAGAATGAAGATTTTGGGTAATGACACTTCCTACCCTGGGTGAACCAGGACCACTAGAAACTGGAGAAGCAAATCCTGAGGATGGAGTAGCAGCAGGTTCAGTTTCAAGTTCAGAAATTTCAGGTTCCTCAACTAATTCACTAGTAGAAGAAAAACTACTAGTAACTTCGGAAAATGAAATTGGTTCAGAAATATACTCTGTTGCTGGAACTTGATAATCAGGGTGAATAATTAAAGATGATTCTCTGGCCTCTGGTGACCCAACTCTACTTTCACTAGGTGTGAAAAGAGCTCTTAGCCCTTCAAGCTGACTTGGTGTATATTCAGGAGGCTTCCCCCGAAGTCTACGGGATTGTCTCGGTAATTCAACCACGATTAAATATTTAATCACTTCACACGCAAACAAAGAAAAATCTCAATAAAACCACCTAAAGTCTCTAAAGAACCAAACAATTAAATTACACACCTAACAATCTAAGAGGTCAAACCACACACAAACAGTAACTTTCTGTACCGAAAACACTAGTTGGTGATGAAATCTAACGTTGCAGAATTCAATACAGAAATGGCGGTTGGAACAGTTACCCCAACAACCTGCTTAATGAAACAGACTGGCACAAGTTTCTCCCCAAAACCGTCTCGACTGAAGATAACCCCCTAGAGAGTCCAAGTGAGTCTAGTCGACGTCTGCTCCAGGTACAGTGAGACCTGTCCTTCACCGTCACCTTAGGAAAGAATCTTAAGATTATGGTCACTATGGTTACCAACAATAACAAATACAACTGGGGAACAGTCTAAGATCCGATCTACGCGCAAGGGCAGAGTAGCAAAGCTCAATCCCCTTGAAGGCTTCTCGACATGATCAATCTGAGATTTACCAACAAGTGACCCCAGGCTCCTCAACAATGGTTAATCTGAGGTTTATTGTTTTTAATACACGCAAATCTGCTATCTTTCCCAATGAGACGGACTTGATTGTCTCAAAGGTTCAGACATGATCTCATGATTGACTCCTTTAACAGGAGCTTCCCAAATTATATCAGTTACAATTGGATTTATTTCCCACCACAAGATACAGCTACTTGTTTTTTTTAACTATCTTGGAGAGTTAATTACTCCCTACTCCAAGATACTAGCCTAAGCTATGTTGGTGATAAGAGCCCTAGAAATAAAAAGATTGCTAGATGAATTTTAATTAAACATTATTTTTATTGGTTGTTTTTTAAGTCAAAAGGTATGGAGATGAAACTTTGTGGTGTGAAAACTCGACTCCAAAAAACACTAAAAAATGCACCTAAGATGATAAACAATTCTTTTTCTTTTCAATGAATCTCTAGCTAAAGGAAAAGTTGAGAATGCAATTTCTTGAAAAAAAAAACTTTCCTTCAACATATAAACGAAAAGAAAAAGTTTTTGTCTTTTTCAATACACTCAAAACGAAGCTACTAATTATGCTCACAAAATAAATCCCTTTTCGTTTCAACACTCAAAACTACAGAAAACAATTCTTTCAAAAGAGAAACTAAAATTTCTAGAAAACACACTCAAAACTATGAAAACTAATCTTGAGATCTAACTTCTAAAAACTAATTGAAATAAAAGCTTCAAATGTTTTTGAGGATGTTTTACTTAGTTATTCAGCAAACTAAGGATTAAGTCGTTCAGAAAAACAAATCAATCAAAAACACCCAGCTATGTTTTCTTTAATAAAAATGAAATTCACAACTTATGATCAAGTTCGTTCAAAGATTTGCAAGGAGAAACGGAATCTATTTCTCACCAAGGGAAGATCTCACAAACTAGCCAGACTTATCAAGAAGACAAAAGATTCCAGGGTGATCTAAGGTTTCTTAGGCTTCTAAGCTTTAAGTCACTACAAAGACCGAGTGAAGACCAATCCAAACATGCAAAACTTCTAGAAATTCATCCAAAACAAAACACCAATGGAACTTACTTATGAGAGACCTTTGACAGGATATATGCAGATCTGGGCAGAGGATAAAAGTAATAAAAAGAACCTAAACCTAAGTGGACGAAAAGATTTTAATATTTTCAAAAATTTTGACAGGGTCCGCAGGCCTTCGGTAAAACCAGGTGCGGTACCGCTCTGTGTAGTAAAGTATCAGTGTGGAGAGGTTCGCACTGTAACTCAAACAGAACGTGTGGTCCTCGTAAAAAATTTAAAAAAAAAAAATCAAGTTTCTCAAATCAAAGATAAAGGAAAATTAAACAATCAAATCTCATCCCCAGTATGGTCGCCAATTTGTTAAGCGGATAAATTGTTCTTGGGGAAAATACCAATCTCCCTAATATCAACTGATATCTAGCAACAAGCAAGACAAGCAAATCTACCTTTCTCTAAACATATTGTGATTCATTAATAAAAACCAAGAGGTGTTTTAGACCCTATCTTAAGTCCAACGCTAGTTTGTGGCAACCTTGCTCCAACAGCTTCAAAGAGTTTCCTTTTAATAATCTGCAATCACAAACAAGCACACATCAAAGAACACCTGCATAGCTAATATAACAAATCATGTTCATCATAGTGATCAAGGAGTCTATGAAATAAACCATTAAACACAGCTTATTGAAAAAAATAAACTTGATTATATTAACTTTGAAATAGAAGAACTTTACAACCTTGGTGCCTTGATGTTGTACAAGCTCTTCCCAGCGTCCAAATAGGAATCTCCTCTACTTTGACAAGCCTCACTCTCTTCCAAATGAGATCAAAACTTATTTAATCTCTCCTCTTAAAAGATCAATTAGGAAGACTAAGTTCCAGCAGCGTTTACCCTCAAAAATATTCAGCTTTCAACCTCCCAAGTAACCAGCCCAAAGCTTCATTTTATAGTGCAAAGGAAGGAGGTTACAGGTCCACCATTGAAGGGATATAGTCCTCCTTCAAGGGGATAAGCTCCTCACATCAAGGGGTTATCTCCTTAAGGAATGAGATGCATGAACCCTCAAGGAGTGAACTTGCCAGCTCAAGATTCCCTCTAGAAGCTTCCAGAAATGACTCAAAGTGAGTTTTTAGGAATGTACTTGCACCTTTTTCACTTTTACAAGGGTCCGCACCCATCAACACAGATACAGAGCACTCAGGTGTGCAAGGGACATGACCAATGGGTGCGGTACTGCAGATAATGCTAAGAGAAAGTGTGAAACCAGAATTTTAGAGATTTTTAAGGTCTTTCTCTTATTTTCAAAGCTTGATATGAAGAACTGAGGTTTAAGAGTTGCAAAGGAGGTAAGTATGAGTGGTGATAGACTCATATTGATTGCAGAAAGTCATGGTGACAATTTTTGTGCAACAATGGGGTCCCCCAGGTCTAAGTTTTGCCTAAATTTTGAATCAATTTTGATGTAATATTATAAATTCTCCGCATTTTGAGGAGCAGAGCACGAATAGTGCAGAACTTTAAGAGTCAAAGGGGATTTTACGCAGGTCAAAGCCCCTTATTTTGTAAAGGGATGGGCTGCTTTGATTAAGTAATGAGCTCCACCCATGGTTCACGGTCCATGGTAATGTAATGTAAAATCTATAAAATGAATTCATCTAGGAGTCATTAGGAAGCTTTTAAAAGTTGATGAATGAGATTTTGAGTCTATTTTCTCTGTAATTCTGTATTCTGGAGAATGGGAAGGCTCTTGCAACGAAGTGCACAGAGACCTTGGTAAGTTCGCAGCGAAGTGCGTGGGCCTTTGCAATTGTGTGCGCAGGCTCAGGAGAAGTGTATTCATTGAATATCTGATGTAATAAAGCCTAATTGAAGCAATTATGTGTGTTCTCTGTATAGTTATATTTTTTTGTGTTTATGCTCAGCTGTGATTCAATTCTTTGTAATATTGTTTTAATTGCATCACAAAGGTCCAGATCTACTTTTGTACAATAACTTATACATATTAGAACAATTAGGCGAAGCTCATAGATCTAATTAAGTAGAAATCGCTTTAAGTCTATGATTCTGAATATAAGGATTCGCGAAGGTTTGATCGGGCCCTAAATTAAAGAAACGCCTTGCTGCTACATCACATACTCTTCTGGATGCAGAAACTTGGTTCTAGCATCCCCAATACTACCTCGGGTGAGATTGTTGTCTGCACTAAGCGAACTGTTGTTGAAAGGGACAGTAGTGTAGGGTTTTTTTGGTTAGCATAACTAACTCTAAACCTGGTTCCAAGCCCCCTCAATCCAACATGAATTATCATTCTTTCTGATCCACCCAATATTGTATTTCATTCTTTGATGGATGCCAGATCCACATACCTCAAACATATCTCGGTCCGAGCAACGAAACCATTTGTTGGCTCGGTTGGGCATGACCCAGGTTCGGCTTGTACTTCACACCAACAAAATCCTCAGACACCGACCCTTTCGGCAACGACCCTCAATTAGGTCAAAGTCTCACTTGAGATGGCTATGGGTGATTGCAGAACCAGGTTTCTGCAGCCTTGAGGGACTGCGGAGTGGCTCTTAACTTCTCTTTTTTGTACATTAATCATCCTTCTAACATTCATAACATCATTGTGCATTGTGCTCTAACTACAGACTTTGTCACATTCATTTTAATATAAACACATTACATAACAATAACAGTTGCGCTAACATACCAATTACTTGCAACTACTTCGCATAAAGATATAGAACACAAATAACAGATACAGATATAAAATACTTCTCCAAAACTTCTTCTTCTTTATTAAGATAGATCTTTCAGTACATACAACTTCTCGACCTATGCACCGAGCTAAAGGTGGTCTACACACTCAGCTACAAACTCTTCCAAGGCCCCTACGCACTCAGCTATGGAGCCTTTCCTTAAGTCCCAAAACACAAAAAATACTTGATCACTTGTGCTCTCTCTATGATGTGTTCTAATGATGATCTTCGACAAAGAATTACATGTCCTTAAATACATTACTTTGCTACAAAAACCATGGTCCACATACCATGGACTCAACAAAACAATGAACTAAAACCTGGATACCCATTACAAAATGAGGGGCTTCGACCCACCCTAAAGCCCCTAAACACTACGCGATAAATGGACTTCATAGACTTTGTGCACTCCACTCGTCAAAATGCGAAATCTTTGACCAAAACTAGACCAAGTTGGGTCGCGCCCAATAAATTGGAGGAAGGAAGACGCTACTTCAGGTGAAGTAGTGGAGGCTACCATTTACAAGCATGTTGTGGGTTCACTTATGTATTTGGTGAACACATGACCGAACATGTGTTATGCAATTAACCATCTTAGTCAAGCTATGGTTAAGCCAACCAAACTATATTGGAAGGTAGCAGAGCATGTGTTGAGATACCTCAGAGGCACTACTCAGTTTGTTCTTTGGTACAAAAGGACGAAGGGAGTGAAGCTGCAAGGATTTACAGATGCAGATTGGGCATGGAGTCCATAAGACAGGAAGAGCACATCAGGATGAATTTTTAGTGTTGGTTCAATAGTGGTTTCTTGGTACACCAGGAAGCAGAGATCTATTGCACTCAGCTCAACAGAAGTAGAGTACATGGCTGCAAGTCAAGCAGCATGTGAGGCAATCTAGATGAGAAAGATTATTGTTGGGTTATTTGGTCAAAAGATGGATCCTACTATGATTTAATGTGACAATCGGAGTTGTATCAAACTCTTTGAGAATCCAGAATTTCATGATCAATCCAAGCATATTGACATCCGGTATCACCATCCACGAGATCGTGTGCAAAGGCAAATCATGTTGTTGGAATACATTCCTACAGAGGAACAAGATGTTGATATTTTGAGAAAGGCTTGTCAAGAGGAAAATTCGAGTTCCATAAAGGCAATATTGGGGTATCAGACAATCCCTTTCTTGCTGAGAGGGAGTGTTGAAAATGTAGTAAGAAAATCTATTTTTGGCTTTGCCTTGCTCAAACTAGATTAAAGTTCGAACTTAAATTTCGGTAAAATACTTGGAGGTATCTAATTGATGTGGCATGGCACTTGTCAATTAGTTAACTCAGTTAATTCGAGTTGGAGACACTTGAGTTCAGTTAAGTATGATTAATTGTTAATTTCTAGCAATATATTTCAGTTAATTTGAGTTATTGTGAGTTAAACTAGTTCTAGCTATTAGAGAACTAGTGGAGGGTCCAGTAGTGGGGTATGTACCTCAATGATCAACCAATTAACTCATTGATCAACCCAAAATAATTGATGCATATAAATAAATCGAGTTAATCAATTGATATTGGAGTTCAAGGGAAATGTACTATTAGTTGTAGACTATTCCAAGTTATACAGGTGGTGCATGCAATTAGAGCAGGGCCTAAAGGAATTGCACAATTCTCAATGAGAAATTTCCCTAATTAATAAGGGCTAATTCCTCAAGGAACAATGGAAGGAAATAGGAGCTTGGCAGGTAGGAAACTTGGCTAAGTGTTGGCCATAGTCATTCTGTGAGGCGGTGAGATAGATTATACTAGTGCAGACGTTGCTCAGGCTTGAGTAAGCATTGTATTTCTTCTCTATTTTCTGATTAATGCAATACATATAGGAAGGGGTTTTGAGAAATTTATTTCCCCTAGATAAATCTTTGTGTATGTGTGTTGAATCTTGTCGCATGTTTATGTTTTGATTTCTCGATCGTGAATTGATTTCCGCATATGAATAGAGTATATTCAAATTTTATGTTTTAGTAAATTACATCAGCAATTTTGAATGTACAAGGAATTTCTACAATAATGTCTTTCCAATATGCATTTGAATTCCTTAGGAATATTTTTATCTTATTGCTTAGCTTCCATAGAATATAGTTTAACCACAACTCTATTGCTACCCTTTTTTAGGGGCATTTCCATTCTATGAGAGTTGATGACTTGATAAGGTCCATATTTTAACCCTTTGAGCTCATATTGAATTCCTTCCAATTCAAATTTCATGAATTATTCATTATTATTTGTAGAAATTGTACCCAATGTTCTCAACCATTAAATCCCAAGAACAATATCTAGACCTCCACTTGGAATGGCATAAATTGGAATTTCCAACTTATATTTTTCCATACTTAATTTAATGTTGGGAATTTTCCCATAATCACTATTCCCTCTGTGAGCAACTAAAACTTGAAAATTTGTCACTAGATATATAAAATAACTAAGGCACACTATTAATATTTTATTAATGAAGTTATGGGTACTACCTAAGTCAATATGAACTATGACATTTGCTTCTTAATGTAACTAACAATCTTCAGGGTTTGAGGAGTTGATAAACCTGCCAATGCATGAAAAAATATATCACACGTGTTTGAATCAATGTTGTGCACAATTTTCGTCTCTATTTCTTGCTCTTTTAAGTTGACAAGTTCTTCCTCACTTCTTTGTTTAGATGCCTCCATTTCCTCCTCAACATTATGTGGCAAGATGAATATTTTTTTCCTTGACATTTATGCCATTTTGACCATTTTTTGTTGCAATCAAAGCATGGTCGTTTTTCTCTTCTTTCCCCTATTTTCTTCTATTAAATTTAAGTAGATTGGGGTGGGGTTGTCTTATGAACCCCAAAACAATTTTCTTTTTAGATGTTTTAGGAAAAATTCATGTTTAGTGGATTCTTTTAATCCACCATGTAAGATTCCAACAAATATTCATCACTTATGTTATCTGCCCTTATGGCCAAAACCTAACATTTTGAATTATAATCTTCCATGATATCACCAAATTGCTTGATGCTTGCCAATTGAATGAAATATTCTTGTTCCCAAGCTTGACCATATTGTGCTTCTAATTCTCTTGTAAATAAATCCCAAGAATAAATCTAAGAATGAGGCTTCAGTTTTAACTACTCATTAATACCATTGATAGGATTTTATCACAAAGTCCAAAGTTGTTATGTGAATCCTTTGCTTACATCCATAAAATCATGCTACTCAAAATATTTCTCTATATCTTTCACATGAGTAAATACTTTTTTTCCATCAAACTTTTTTAATTCAACCTTGAGATGGCCCACTCCTTCATGAAACCATCCATGAGTAACTCCACAACTAGAGTTGAACACACTTAATAAAAAATTGTTTTAGTAAGTTGTTCAACTTGAATACTATATTTATTTTCATGAGATCCTTTAGACTATCAATTTTAAGGAGCCTCCCCTTAATGGTTTCTATAATATTTTTTTTTTTTATTCCATCCATATTTTATTCCAATTGTTTCATCTTCTTATTCATTTCTTCCTTATTTTCATCCATATCCCTTTAACTAATTATTGCATATGTGCAATTGACTTCCCAACTTGGATATCCAGTACTAGACATATTATATTTCTTCATGAGTGATGGATGAGCCTTCGAGAGGTTTAGATGGTGTAGTAGCTTTTGGATCTTTCTTTGGAGGCATATGAGAAAATAATAATAATAATAATACGCCTCTTTATCACAGTTTTTAATCACTAAAATAATGGATTTTCCAATCGAAAGTTACGTCGTTGTTAAGTTACGTACCTTTAAAACATTAATTTGGAGGCTATTTGGATGTCTAACCTTTGTTTTGATATATCTCTAAGAGTTGAGTCCTCATGAATCTAAAATTTCATCTTGCATTACTCTTATTTGTATTCTTTGTAGTTCCACATGTTTCACCAAAATTTGATGTGCCAAGTGAAAGTTATGGTAACTTTCCCAAAACTTTTTTATTTTTTACCTCTTTCCAAGAGTGAGCTTGTAAATTGTGCCATGTGTCCAATTTTTCAAATCATATTCTAAATTTTTTAGCTAAAATACTTTGGTGTGTCTCTTCATATCTTTGAAAAATTCACAGTTTGAAGTGTCCCAAAAAAAAATATAGTGAAAATGACAATATCACTCGTTTGAAACTTATTTCAAGACCATTCACAAACCCAAACTTCCATAAAGTATATCTCTGAAAGTGTAGTAAACCAAAAAATGAAAATTTTACGAGATGACAATATGTTTTCTTAATTTTCACGAACTTTCATGGTTTGAACCATCATAGAAAAAAAGTTATAGAGAAAATGCCAAGATTACTCATTTGAAACTAATTTTAGCACCATTCACAAACCCTAATTTCCACTAAGTATATCTTCAAAATTATAGGGAACACGAATCTAAATTTTTTATATAATATAGCTCGAAATATCTTATAAATATGCTTAAAATTTCACCATCTTAAACTTCTCATAAAAAACAAATGATAGCGAAAATGCCAAAATGAATATTTTGAAGTAGCAAAACTCTAGGTTTATATACTATAATACTAAATGTTATGAACCATACACCTTAAAAATGATAAGAAGCCAATAATTACAATCCACTTCGAGGGGGAAACCTCTTTTTATAATGAATACAATGTATAAGACAATATTTGATTGTCCTAAGACTAGTTCTCCTTGGTGTGTGTGTGTGTAAGAGACAGAGTACAATTAGAATGAAAGAATAGGATGAAAATTTTTATTCGACCTCCTAATATAAAAAATAAACTCATAATGAATGCTTATTAGGGCCTTAATGTAGGGGTTGAAGGGCCTTAACACAAAGCATCCATTTTTATCCCCATGTCCACTTCTTAACCTTTCATGAAAGCTTCCTACTTCAAACAACTTCCCGTCAATATTTTTTTCCAACTTTGATGGTACAAGGAAAACTTTATGTTTCCCTTTATGCATCTTAATCAAGTAAGCCTCAACATCTTTAACCAAGTCATATTTGTTTTCTCTCATGTAAAATATTTTATCCCTATCCCACAAATAGGGGCTTGCAAACGTAATTTAACATGCATCAAGAGGTGCTACATCACACTCTTCTTCATCGATAAAGATCAATGCTTATGGAAAACTTGATCTTATATCACCTCATGACCTTCATGGAATATTTCCCTTAGCATCGTTGTACTAGTTCTTTTGTCTTTAGAGCAAGCTCATTAATATTCAAAAATCAAATTGCTTTGAAAACCACTATGAAACAAGTCATTTACATTGTTTTCTTCACTTCAACTTCTATCTAGAAAGTTGTGTTTCTTTCTCTACTTTGTTTTGGTTGTTGCATTGTGGTGAAAAGTAGGGGCTCATCCAAATTGAAGTTTCCCTCTACCATTCTATGCTTTCTATATTGATAGCTATTGTTGCTCCATTCTTAGACTTGTGACTTTTCACATGTATTTCTAGATGAAGACACCAATACGTCTCATCAATTTCCATCCACATCACACTGACTACAATTTCTATTGAAATAATTCCCTTTTTGGGTTGTCACTACAATATTCTTACCTCTATTCTTGGTGGTTTGCTCTTAATCTTTTTGTGGTTTGTTTTGGTATCCAATTTGATGTGGAAAACCTTATTGCTCACTTCATCTATGTTTTGTACATTCAAAAATTGCATTTGCCTTCAAAAATGATTGTGTAGGCCTTCAAAGTATTTCACTACTACCCAAAGTTCTTCTAGGGAGATACCCAACATGTTATCTTGCTTCTAGGACATATACGTATTCTTGGGCACTTTTTCCTTTTTCTTCTTGGTGGTATTGCCACCTTATGATTTGTGCCTCCTTATAGCCTATAGGATAGAATTGTAGTTCAACATTTCCTTGGAGTGCTATTTCATTGTCACCATGAGCCTCTTTCCCTACCATAAAGCATCTACATAATTGATGCACCATATTAAAGCATGTCTATACATTTTTAAATGGATGAAAAAAATCTTGTGTGTTTCTTTTATTTTATACATGTTGAATATACCTCTCACTATTCAAGCAACAATTGAGTCCTTCATGTCAACTTGACCATTGTATGATGTTATTGTAATCTTTGCTTCAACCTTGGATAGAGTGTTAAAAGATGAGGGGAAAGTCACGATTTCCCAAGCTTCTCATCTTTGGATTGATCAATGCCTTACTCTTCATGCTTAGAGTGCATTGAATGCCTCTCTTTGTCCCTCGTTACTAGCATTTGCTTTACCATCTCAATTATTACATTAATACTTTGCTCCAACCAAGTAACACTAGCTCTAGGGTCTTCCTTGAACTATTTTGGTTGTTTGATTCTTTCTAAATCTTGTAGCAATGGCTCTCCACTCTTTTAGTGTAGACTATGGGTTTTTACATTGCATGTTTTTCACCGAGTGTTCTCGACCTTGGGCTCTAATACCAATATGACTTGTCATTACATAGTCTATTGTTGTTGCAAAACCTCATGCATATCTTGAGATAATAATTACATTTTGGAATTTAAATATAATTGTTGTATATTCAAATCTATGCCCAAACATGTAGATTGATGTACCCCATTAGAACTAATATGCATGTTGCAATCAATAAAAATTGGATGAGCAAGGAAACTAAATGTAAAGATAGAAAGATGCACACCATCAACACATGATGTATCCTATAGAATCCAATGGGAAAACCCCAACACTTCAATGCAATAACTTGATTTTGCTCTTAAGTAGAGATATATTCAATGCTATAACACACTCACAACTTAAGATTATTGTGAACTCTAGTCATGCCACCACATTTACACTCTCCTATAAAAATAAAAAATAAAAGTCCCAACACAACAAAAGAAAATCTATCCCTCCTCCTTTTATAGCCTCACCCTATGCCTTTTGGGAGGATTGGGCTTCTAGTGCTTCATTTCCCCAAAAGGTAATAAACTGATATAGATTGGATCATTATATTGTTTTTCATCCATCTCAATGCTTTCAAAGTGGAGAAAGTGGAGGAATTAGCTCATAGGACCATTTTTACTAGCAGAACACATTTGACAAATTGGGGTCTTAAACCTTCCAGGAACATTTTAAGGCATCAAACAACATGTTTTTGGGGTAAAACTTTGTTACTTTAGGACAACACCTTTTTTCATATTCTACACATGGAGACCTTTCCAACAACAAAAGAATCGTCTGAATCGGAGACAGTATGCAAAAGTTATGTCACTCAGAAATCAACCTTCCTATTTTCACCACCATAATTCTAGAGGATGCCACATCAACCCCAATTACTCATGAAAAAGGGGTTAGACATGTGATCATGCTGAAGAAGACTCTAGTAGGATATTGGGTTGTTTTATAACCAAGCCATGAGGAGGAAAAGGGGTTCCATTCATTTCGAGTGCATTTGTTCCATAAACGAGCAGAGTAGCCAAAAGGGATAAGGACAGAGCCCGCCAAGAGGATTTGTGCATTGTAGTAGTCCACCGGCCATAGGCCTTACTTCTTTGTCCTTGCAGTCATTTTCTATTTAGAGAAAGAGAGCATAGCAACCTCGTCTTCTAGCTAGGTTTTCTCCCGAAAGGGTTTCCCATGTTATATCGTCTGTCAAATCGTGGTTTGTTAGTTTTTATTTCGCTACTCTCTATTTTCTACATAATTGTAATTTGCATGCATATGCAATAAACATTAATTTATAGATCCATAAATCTAAATAGAAATAAACCCTCATAGTGTAGATTTTAGATTTTTAAGTATAATTTATCAGATCTATTGTAACAAACTATCCAATGGAATATCCATGACAGTGTATAGATCATAGACCCAACTATATTTTTCCACTTTGGAATACCAAATCATTGAATCTCATTCTAATGTTTGATGGAAAGATTATGGAAAGCAACCTCTAACATTTCAAAATTTCATTACCAATGGACACCGTATGGTTGAGTTAATGTTAAAAAAATGTGTTTTGTAATTTTTAGGGAGAAATTAGAGAAATATTTCATTGATTTTTAGGTCATGCCTATAAATATGTGTCATTTCACCACAGTGCCAATTTCTACAACCCTTCCTCCACATTGGTCGAGATCCTATAATAAAATCTAACCCTAAAATTGGTCCTGCACCTTGAAATTTGCATATAAAACACCCATGCATAATTTCAAATCTATGTCTCATGAAGGTTTTATTTCACTAATCCAATTCAAATAGGGAAACAATAGACCTTTATGAGAATCTTCTAAGTTCTTTGATTTTTGTCTTCTTTTTTCCATTTTTGTTTATGAATTTATTGTTATAAAATCTGTGGTTAAATCCAATGCAAAGCCTTTGGATCTTGGAATGAATATATTGTTACAAAGCCTATGTCGTTAAACCCAACACAACTGTTTTGGATCTCAAAACGCAATTGTATTGCATCATGCACAACTCATCCTTTCAAAGAATTCCAAAAGAACACAGAGAAATATGTAACATATTTTTCCAACTTTCTTTCTAATGCCCATGATATATGAAAATTTTATTCCTTGAGATTATACAGGTACCTACTGTATTTGAATCCTAAAGACCTCCTCTATGGAACAAAATCCTCATACCCATGTATGTGCAATTCAAAAGGTTTTCTGCATTGTCCTCCTTGTACATATATACATAGCCATACTGACATTTAAGCACACCCATGCAACACATTTCCCAAGTATTTTAGACATACCCAACAATTCCTGCATGGGTTGAACATCTTGAACCACTATAAAAGATGTTTGTATAGGTAAAGAACATCCAACACCACCTCCAAGATGTTTGAATGCTTGGCAATAAGTTATCAATAATTCGCATAAAGGAAGGTTCCACTAAAAATCTCTCCTGGATAGCATCTAATTGAAGCCTAGAAATGTTAATCTTGGGTGAAGTCTTTACCTTCTAACTAATGGTGAAGTGGACATTGAATAAGCTAGCTCAAGGCTTCACTAAAAAGCTCTCTTGAACTCCTAAGCCTATAGGGGGAGGTGGGGAGGAGGGAGGAGGGGTAAACCTTTACCTTCTAAATTAGGGTTAATGGAACCTCAAATTAGTAGCTTAAATACAAAGTATGCCCTATCTTCCCCTATGTTGGGTTAACTTTGGGTTTAGGGGAAAAGGGAAAGGCACATAAATGTTTGCAATGGCTAAAATATGGCAAGGCTTGAAAATACAACATGATATATCCACAATGTCGTAGCATCAAAACTACAACTTGACATAGCCACAATGTAGTAGTGTCAAAACTACAACTTGACATAGCCACAATGCAATAGTATCAAACTCACAATCTAAATACACAAAACAAAGTATATTAATGAAATAAACTACAAAGGATTGACCCAATAGGTAAAGAGAAGATAAAGAAATAAGGATTGTATCTCCAAAATTATGAGAGGAGTTAGCACCCTCATCAACCACCATTAAAAAACCCAAATACATTTTGGGCAAAGCTAACTCAAGACCTCTTGTCCAACATGAAGTTCTCTAGTAATACTGACCTTCTCACTTACAAGTAGGTTTAATTTGTGTAAATACAATTGATGACAATATAAAATTGCTGATGTACAAACCCAACATTCCCTTTTCCCTTTTCCATGTGAGTTACATAATAATAGTATAGCATCGAATTTTATTTTAAAATTGAATTAAAGCATGTAATACAAACTAATATTTAAATAATCAAACAAAACAATATTTTAATCAAAGCATAGTTTGTCACTACAATTAATTGTTGGTTGACAAAAGGATCCACTAGAATTGGTGAGTATTCATATTGATTTAGAAGATGTTTCTAGAATGAGGAGCAACAAAGTTACTATGATTTGTCAGAGTTAGTTAAGTGTGGCAGGAACTAACCTTTTGGACAGATTGCAGGGCGCTGGAGTAGACCTCCAAACATTTAATATATAAGAAAAAAATGGTTTGAAGAAGTGAACTGTATTCAGGAAATTATAGATAATCATTGTAGCATATCGCATCCTTTACATACAACTACTTGTCATTGATATCCTAAATTAGTGGTGGATCATGGTAAATATGAGAGGATAAAAGCATTTTATTGACACAAACGATAGGTTGCTTTGTGATGAAGTTGTTCAAAAAAAGGTGAGAGGATAAGTCACTATCTTCAAGAACCAAGAGGAGATAGATTTTACATATGTAGAAGCTATTCCAAGAAGTCACAAGATAGACATATGCAATTATTGTTTCACAACGCATCTTACAAGAGAAAATATTTGACATCAACGAGAACAATTGTAAATAAGATACTGTAAACATTAGATAAAAATGCCATCAATAGTTATTATGAAGTTTTGGTGTTGCATATGTATTATATTTTTTCATTTATCTCTAACCTTAAGAATTCAGCTATTATGAAGTTTTGAAGTTACATATGTATATATTTTTCATTTATCTATGACCTTAGGGATTCAACTGTACATATTATGTTATACTCTTTTTTCTGAATTATTATTTTTTTATATAAATATAATCTTTGTATTTTTAACTTTCTTAATATTATGTATATAATTTTCAAAGTATTATTTTATATTTCCCGTAGTTTATTATATTATTTAATATATTAAAAATGAAAAGACAGCAAAGGAAATCATACTTGCACTTGACCTTTACACCCACGCACAATATAATTAGTTGGAGACAAACAATAGTTAGAAACTAGGAAGAATTATCATATGTGGCTAGACTTTTCAACAGTAATCCATTACAGACAAGTTTTCAACAGTAATCCACTACAGACAAGACACTTGAAAGCCTGGTGAAGGACTTAAAAGCAGTTGGTGACAAATGGGAGTGATTAGAATCGAGAAATAATTGTGATGTGGCTAGACTTCTCAATAGTAACCCATTACAGACAAGAGACTTGAAAGCCTAGTCAAGGACTCATGTATTCCACTAAAGAGAGCTGGTTGTAAACTCTGAATGTCTCATCACTAGATTTGATTCTGAATGGTATTAAGAAGATGTTTTTTGAGTATGATGACTAGTATAAATCTATTTTAACTCTGGATCTACTAAACACCAAGAAAGATAAAAAGATATCAAAGTGCAAATTTTTTGTTGTTTAAAAGTTAAGAAAGATATATGCTAGCTCCTTTTTGTAATAAATAAAGTGTAAAGTATTTCTTTTTTCTGGTTTTCTACTTTTTCATACCTGTTATTTCCACTTTTTCTTATTACATTGCACGAACAAAAAGTTGAACATCTCTTCAGCCCCCAACCTGTTAGAGAACCTCGCATCTCCCAGGACAATCACTATTAGGATGTTAATTTTTTGTTCATTTCTGCCATCTTTAGAAAACTTTTCTTGTCAGAGGTCGGCCATACTCTTGATGCATCCAATATCAAACCCAGTGGTATTTTCACCATATGTAATTATCTTTGCAAGCCTGGGGTCTGTATGTGAATTATTGAGGTCAACAGGACCACCCAAAATTAGAAAGAAGGCTAACACATTGTCAAAGTTTATGACCTGCTTACATTCACGCCAGCAATTAGCATTCCCCAAATAAAGAAATGCTATTGACAGTCTCACTCCCATACAAAAATGGCAAGGTTCCAAAGCTGCAATAGTTTTAGTATATAATTTGAATGATTCGCTTACACCATAAATCTATGTCGCCAATTTGTCAAGCGGATTGTGTACAAGAGGTTAAATCAAAGCGCTTTCATTGCTGAGATCTGAATTCAAAGAAACCCCGATCCTCTAACCAAGATATGTCACTGCATGAATGTGGATAACAGAATTAACTACTTCATCCAAGACTGGGTGGATGTGTTGTATCTCAATGGACGAGGCCAGATAATAGATACCACTTTGTGGTGGCATATACGCCTAAGGTAGGTTCACTTCTTTAACAGAAGGAGACCAAAAAAAATTCATATAGCCAACTGAAAACCTGTGTGATAATACAAGAAGCAAGATCTTATCTTAAGTTGACAAGATAAAAATGTAATTAGACCAACTGCAGTTTGTTACTGTCCAGAAAATAAAAAAACATACAAGATAGATTGGCAATGACTGACGTTTTGCATGCTGTAACCCTGAGATTTGCAATTTCTAGACCTTTCTTTTTCTGACCCGTTGCTTAAACTTAGAGATTGTTCAATGCTGAGCAATATATTACTCAAAAATACTTGCCTGCTTTGTACATCACCAACTATGCTTTCCTGATCAGAGGAATGTTGAAACATGAGAAGCACTTGGATGAAGCCAGGCAAGAGATTAACATTCAAAAGAATGTTGTTCTTTGGGTTTTTCTACAATAAGTTTTGATTTGATCGCAAAACCGTTCCCACTTTCCAAACAAAGGATAATACAATGTAAGCCCACAGATTAAATGATGGGACTTACACTCTTAGTATAAGGGTTACCATTAGTAGTGATACCCATGAAGGGTACTTCAAGAAATTCATCAACTGAACAAGGAAATCTACTTCTCTACAAATATCTCACAACATGAAGGTGCCTCTTTCACACAGAATCATGTGAATTATTTGCTTGTCTGGTAAGTGAAATTTACAACTCATGCTTTTGCAGTACATGAAAAAACCCATGATGTCTGATCCAATTCAACATAATGTAATGGCAATCATAATACAAGTTCTCCAATAGAAACTGATCCCAGTGAATTCCATCCACGTACAGAGACTATGCATTACTGTTTGCTCAAACAGGATTCAAAGCAAGAGAAGTCATCGGTGCACGATGACGTTGCATTCGCCTCCGCCTTATTGTCTCACCCCATGAACTGGTCCAAGATAGTGCATTAACCCTTTCAACTTCCAAATCATGACGCCTAGATGCCTGAACATCAATGTTTCTAGTTATACTTCCAGCATTAGCCCGGAAGCCACTGACATGTCTGGAGCGGCGGCCTGTCAATGGCAGAAACCAGTCATCTCTCAAGGAAAATTTTCCTGTGGTTCTTCTTGTAGAACCAGTATGCCAAGCATCTCCTGCTGACCTCATCAGCCCTCCAATGATTTGCATATCTTCTGTAACCTCCTGTCTGGAAAGAGATGAAATGCTTGGAAGGATCTCTTTCTGAAAATCTCTGTCTTTTTTGCGCTTTCCTCTTTTGGATGGCCTAAGAATAGGATTTATAGCAGAAGGCATCTTTTCAGCTTCTTGTTCCTGTTTTGCAAGTGGCTTGAAATCTGTATCCACAAAAGTTTCCTCAAGCATCAAAGTCATCGACTCAAAAAAATCAAGCCCACCGGAAGCATTCGGACTACAAGCATTTCCTTTAGGGATTGAATCTTCAGAAACCTCAGGTTCTTTTTCATTGCTACCACTTCTAGGTGATGATAAGGGATGATCCACGTCTACTTTATGCCCTGAAATAGTGGATGCCACGCAGTTTGAGACAACAGCATCTGCGAACCAATCCAATGATGCTTTCATACCCGATGCAAACAGAAATTCACCAGAATCTACATCTGACCATTCCAAGACTCTCCCTGATGCAATTTTCAGAAGAACATTTGCTGCATCATCTGTATCTACTGATGAATTCCTTGATGTGCTATTTACTACCGATACACTTTCTAGAAATGGGGAACTACACGAGGGACCTTCTATAACCTTTGTTCGGAGAGTGTCCACTTCTGACTCAATGTTTAATTTGCTTCCTCTTTGTATATGAACATATTGGGTGCACTGTTCTAAATCCACCTCATACTGGGATAATTGCACATTGTCCTTGGAAGTTTCTGATAAAGGCTCGGTGGAGTCAGTTTGCTGAGAATGAGCATCCTTCTCAGCTCCATCTTTTGATATTTTCACTCTTTTTAGGCTCGAGTGACACACAGCCTCTTCTGAGCCCTTTCTTTTCTCTTGATCAAAATTAAAAGCATTTTCTGTTCCGATAGAGCCTTGCCCTGTGACATTAACCACAGGGTCTATATCTGAAACAAGAATATGATGAGCAAAGTTATCTACCATTTCTCCATTGTTAACAACTCCCTCAGTGGGCATTGGGTCTCTCATGGCAAAAGAATCTTGAGAACCTGACCCTGCTCTAACGTTTTGCTTATCACTTGGGGCGTATCTTGCTTCCATCTCCATTTGCCTGGAGACTTTGTTAGCATTTCTTTTGCCTCTAAATCCTAGGACAAGGGTAGTTTCCTCATGCATGTTTTTATTGACATGATCAACAACAGGTGACAAAAACTTGTCATGGGCAGCAAATCCTTCTTCTTTGACTGGACCACAGGCAGCATTAATGTTTTCTTTAAATGCCCCTATTTTCGCATCAGGTTCCCCAGAATCTCCTACACTATGTAGATGGATATCTCTGTCTATATGACTTCTATCGGCTTTAATTTCTGGGTTCTTCCCAATTGTTCCATGGATGGGGGTAGAACTATTCATTGGTTTGTCAACAAGACCAAGCAGATTTTCAGGTTTGAGCATCCCCCGTTCCGCTTGTAGTAACTCGGACTTTGCATTGTCTTTTTCATTTGTAATATGATGAACCTTCCATAAGTCAGAAGCAAAGGCGATATTCTCTTTGCTCTGATGAGCACCTCTTTCCCCAAGATCATCCACCAAATGCTTTGTTAAACCAATCCTGTCACCTGCCCTTATGCACTGCATGCTTTCTGACAAAGGCTTTAAAAGATCTGAAAAGTCCAAACCATTCAAGTGCGCTCTATGTTTCACACTATCACTCTCCATCTCTTGTGTAGATGGAAGCTCTATGAATGTTCTAGTCAAGTTTTCGCTGCTTTGACTATCTATTCCATGCATATGTACAGACTCTTGACGTTGTTTCTTGTTGGTGGCTTCAACTTGACCAGAACTGTTAGTATGTGCACCTTCCATTCTATCCATGGCACTGGAATAACATGATCCATTCTTCCTTGCCTCCTCAATTCCCACACTCGAAAGCCCGAGTGTCAAATCTATTTTTTCTATATTTCTATCGAGACAACTTTTATCATCCAAAGCCTGTGTAGGTGAAAATCCAATAGAACTTGTGGACCAAAGAGATCTTGAACACTCCTGCAAGTTACTTGATGGAAAACCCGAAGAACTTGGAACAGATGCAGGCAAGGTATGGAGCAGACCTTGTTGCTGCTTACTTATTGATCCAACAACAGGACTTGTCTGGCATAATGCTTGCCCAAAAATTAATGGACTTCCAGCATGGTAAATTGATGGAGAATCCTGTTGTGTGTGTTGCACAAGGCTACCATTTTGATACCAACTCCCTATGCCATACTCAGAAGTTTGTCTCTTTACATTCATCATATTACTGCCAGAAGTAACAAATGGCTGCGCACGATATTTATCTTGTGGGCGAAAATTCTGTTTCTGCAACTCTGACTCTGCTGGTAGGATACAGAACCCCTGAGAGTGCAGTTCATGAGGAATTTGGCACAAACCCTCTTCATTCTTTCTCCACAATCCAGATGGATGCATTTCTCTGTTAGAGTTCAAACTGAGTCCTGGAGAAACACCATGAATAGTACCTGTCATTGGAGTAGAGGAGGGATCAATCAGGAATCCTTTAGAAGACACCAAAGCAAATAGAGAGTTCCTTTCTTGTGGAACTGCACCTGAGAGGATTCCTTCTTTTGGCCAAGCATACCTACTTTCCCTTTGCTTGGCTCTAGAATCTGTAGAATCTGATTGCCATTCTTCTTGAGCACCAGTTACAGATCTAGCAGAGACTGTCGGGAAAAGAATAGGTTCCTCGTGGCATCTTAATTGTTTATCCTCCTCTACCTCCTCTCTTCTCAGCTGTGACATGTTAAATTGTATGTATGGCCCGGTTTGCTTTCCATTTTCTTTTGCAGCCTTTTCGCATCCAGTTTTTAAAGAAAGCTGCAAATCACTTTCTGGCTCAACACCATTTCTAAATTCTCCTCTATTAGAGTTCCCTTCCTCATTTCGATTGTTTATTTCAGCATCCATATATACATCAGCAGATTGTTCAAGGTCAAATATTAGTCGTGCAGCTCTGCCAGTTTGATGGTTGTAAAAGTCCCTCGGAATTTGCTTGACTTCCTGTTGACTCAAACTCATTTGTTGGTTCTTTTGAAACAAACCAGATTTGTAGTTTTGCATGTAGTCCACACCTGAATTCCGCTGTTGCTGATCTCTGCTGTCTTTGTTGGTAATAGGAGAATTAAGAGCAGCCCAAAAGTTACCTTTTCCATCCAATTTCAGAAGTTCTGACCCATTGTGATTTGGAAATGAGCCTTCTTGGACTGTTCCAGAAGTCAAAGTTGATGTGTTGGAATCTTTTCTTCTGATATCACTCATTAGTAGTTTTTGTATTCGATACAAACGATGCAGTTCACGTACCTGCAGTATCACCAAGAATTACGACGTGTTAGAACTTTCCTAAATGGAGACGTCTTCCTGGCACATTGAGTCACTTCCATCTAGTCTCACTTCTTCCTTTTGAATCTACGTGAGTCATCACACGTTCTCTACAAATTTTTATTTTATCCGGTAATAAAGCAAGGTCATGTAACAAACTCGTGCTTAAGTCAGAAAACAAGAATATGAATTTAACGGAAAAATGAAAACAATGCACTTACAGAGACCAATGTCAAATTTACAACTCAAAGATATGCCACTGCTCAGTTTGAGATATTAGAATTGCATACCTGCTCCTTGAATATCTGTTCATGCTTGAGCATTGTAAGCCTCAAGATCTCCATATCTTTTTCAGAACATAGTCCCATAGTTCCTTGTTTAGTATTAGTATAAAACCCGTTCTCCTTCAAAATTGTCTCTCTAGCACAGTGTGGCCAAGCCTCTAGAAGACTACTGTTTATTCTTGTATCAGGCTTGCCATTTTCATTCGGGAATAGTACTGAAAAATAATTCTCAAATTGTACATTTGCTCCCATGCCTGCAAAATTTGAATGGTCATTGTTAACATATCACTTTTGTTAAATGCCAACTGAGATAGAGAATTTGAGAGCCAGCAACATAAATAGATCAGTTTCAGTACGTTTATAGATCAGTTTCATTGCTGCAACAGGGTTAGGGGTTCAGATGTTTGGCAATCTCCCATATATTCCCTGAGCCACAGTCCCAATTGCAAGGTTATACCAGAATTGGGCACCCTCCCAAGTAAGACATACCTGTCTAATATCGACCCTGTAGGCTTGTCCTCTACGACAGACGGTCGTCACTTAGTCTGATTTCTAGAAGGCCATCAATGAGCTATGATTAAGGGAAAGCCTGCAAAGTGAATAGGTTTGTCCACCGCAAGAATATACTAATAAGTTTCCAGCGATAGAATTTAGAGTGCCATAAACTAGTAATTGACAAGTAGATTAGTCACATATTACTCCTGCATTATTGAGGAATTGCAAAATGAATAACTAATAAAATTAATTCCACCGATAACATATGAAAGATGTTTGGTAGCTTTGTGAGTGAACTAGTCTTGGTGATGTAAAGCTTGTATAAGACATCTTTTAAACCGTTAGGTTCTCACACATGCAGTGCCAAAGGAAAACATATTCCAGCCATAAAAAATAAACACCATATGGAGGGAGCATAAGCCTAGTTCCTTGTACCCCATTCATTTTGTTCTTTCCGTTAACGTCTTGGTTTTGAACTCAAGCGTGGCTTGAGAAGTTGGCACTGGCCCCATATAAATTCTCTAATACAGAGTCTGCTGATGCCTAATTGCATGCATTTGGTGGTGCACGTGTGATCATAACCTAAGGATTGAACATGTGAAACATTCCACACTTGGCATTGGGGTTTGCATTAAGAATGGGGACACAAACTCCACAGATATTGAACTCAAGATCAAGTTCTGGCCTTGGATTAGGGTCAGCCTGAGAGAACACAGAATGATTCCATGAGGACTGAACTTGACATCATATTCTGTACTTGGCATTGGGGTTCTACTTCATGCACCGCAACAAGGTGGGAAGCATTAAACTTGACAATGGACTCTGCACTGAGCATTAATGTTATACTCTGGAGTCTGCACCACAAAATTTGATAGCATATTCTGCACTTGGTATTGGGGTTTTATTCCATGAACTGCAACAAGGTGGGAGGAGCTTAACCGAACAACAGATTCTGCAATTGGTAATTGGGTTCCACTCTATGCATCAAAGCTGGAGGGATTGAACTAGACAAAAGATTCTAGACTTCACATTGGTTTCTACTCCAGACACAGCGAAAAGGTGAGAAGGATTGAACTTGACAACATATTCTGCACTTGGCATTGAGGTTCTGCTACATACACAGCAACAGGGTGGGAGGATTTGAACTCGACAAAAGATGCTGAACAAGGCACTGGGTTTCTACTATGTGTAGTGTGATGAGGCCTCTGCAGTTGGCATTGGGTTTCTATTCCGTGCAAGGCGGCAAGAGTGGAAGGGATTGAACTTGATAACAGATTTTGCACTTGGCATTGTGGGTCTGCACTGTTCAGGAATGCCGAGTCAATAGAGGATTGAACTTACGAACACATTCATGATTCAAGGCTGTGGGGATCCAACATGGACGTGCGGGCAAAAGGGTCTGCAGGGATTGAACTTACAACCACAGTTCTCTATCCACTGAGCCAAACCCACAGAAACCATGACACATAAATCCAGTACATCATAAGACAACATATTCACAGAATTTTACTTCATAATAAAAAAAAAAAATCTACTGTCCAGTGCCAACCCATTTCTGTATTTTTAATAATATCACCAAAAAAAATAACAATATGACGATCTCCCGAACTACAGGTACAACTGTGTTTTCCTACCGAATTGCAGAAGTTCCACAAAAAATTACAGAAATTCTGCCATTGAATGCACAAGCCCTTCGGTCCCTTAGGTCAAGATCACATGGGACCTTTAACAGAGCAAACCAGAGGGGCTAAAAACGCATGAAAAGCACAGTGAAAGAGGGCTAAAGCTTTTCAACTTACCTGCTCAGTCTCGCTGGGCTCCAGGGAAGCCAAAAATTGGCGTCAACGCTGTTCATCGAGCTTCACCTTCTGTCACTTGACAGCCAAAAAAAAATCCAAAAATCAAAACGAAGAAGAACAAGAACCAGATAATGTTCAGAGAATGAAACGGAAGTGTGAATAATCTGCCATGGAAGAATATAAGTGTGCGGGGATGCAAGAAAAGAGAGAAATTACCGTTAACCAGAGTGGTCAAAAGCAGAGATTTTACCGTGTGAGGGGTAACAACGAGAAGAGCATGAATGGAAGAATAGGGAGTACGGAGGGGGAAATGGAGGAGATATTCCGGACAGCAAAAGCAGTGCGGATGAAGGAGATCTTACTTATACTTTTGACTTAGGAGAAGGTGCAAATATTAAAAAAATACATTATTTTACATTAAAAAATAATATTAACAAATGGGTATGTGATCTAAATAGTGGCAAGAGAAGTTGATGCCTATGCCATAAAGGGTAGATATTGCTAAACCAGGGGTCCAGTTGATTTGCTTAAGCAGAGATGCAGACCGGTCAGCATGGGTCCACATCATCAACACCAGTCCACATCATCACATAGGTTGTCATGTGCAATGTGAGAGGCAGACCCAGATATCCATGGAAGGAATGATAAGAAGGAGAAAAAGACAAAATTGATGGGATTTCCAATAACAAAAGTGTGATCTCCTCTCCTCATCTCACCTCACCTCACCTCACCTCTCTTTCTCCCTCTTCATCTTCACCCAAAATCCCCCTCCTCTTTCTCCCACCAATACCAACATTCTCCCCCACCTGATATTTTTTAATTTCCCCAACATTTTCCAGAGTATCCTTAGCTTATCTCGAAAAAAATGAAAAATGGGATCCACATACTCTGACAAAACATCAGGTTGCCAATCAAATTTTAGTCGGCATCATTGGACAAAGTTGGCTTTAAAAAAAAGACAAAATCCCCATCTTTAGTTACATAATAAAGTCACTTCTCCCATTTGTGTGGCACTCAAGGTCTACTCAACTAATAAATTATAACCTACTTACTACTACTAGCAAATCCAAGGCCTTCAAACTTCATTATTTAATTCTTCCTCTTAATATTACACCAGCGATCGGTTGGTTGCTCGTCCTTTAAAGCCGGGCTTCCTAAATCGCTGCACTGTAACGTTGCAGACTAAGGTGAGTAACAAACAAAAAATCCAGACAGATTTTGACTGATGGCCAATACTGTACCCTGTAACTAGAAAAGTAACGGATGATTTTACCAGGGTTAAAAAATAAATTAAAAAAATGAATGTTTTAAATGATATATGACATTATTTGTGTGCTGTCAGTATGTTTTAAAATTGTTCTGGTTTATTAAAATTTGGTTTATATGTATATATTTTGGTTACTAGGATAATTTATTTAGCGAGGGTTTGTTGAGAAATTCGGAGTGTTTATGGCGAAATTTCACAAGAAAAAAGTCAAATATATCAACTAAATAAAAAAACAATCAGTCACATAAACTATGTTTAATCTCTTGAACATTAAAATAATTATATTTATTTTTTTCAATAATGATCCATCTATTATTAAATTTTACCAATTTTTTTAATATATATATATAACAACCTTAATTAGTGAGATTAATAACATAATTTTTTATTACAGGTTTTAGTGTTTAGCTATTTACGTGATCTTGGACGAGATTTCATGGTGGGAAATAAACGAGATTGTCAAATCAAAGTTTATTGCGTAATCTTGACTTAATTTCTTCAAGTTAAATAGGTCGTGCGTATATATAGATTAAGATATCAATATCGTAATGAGGAAATATTATATAATTAATAAAATATATGTTTAAAAGATGAAGTTAATAAATTATTTTTAATATATATGTTTAATAATGATTATTAATACGTAATGTAGTTTATTTGATTTTAAGGAAGTAAGAGATTAATTGAGACTTTTTAATATTTAGAATTAGTTTTTATTTTTGTAATGTTTATTTTTTTGGTTAACAAGAGTGGGGTTGATAATCTCCTTACCAGCATAGATCTATCTTAAATACCAATCTAACATGAGCCGAGAGGGATCCAATTTCTTCACTTGTATATTTTTTATGAATCCACATTATTTAAATGTTTTATATAGTTATTTAATTTTTTTCTATTTTTAGATTTTTTAATTTCTTTTTCTTTTTTTTTGAGCGAGATGAGCAAAATTTTAACTTTGATGATGGACACATCATACTGGTTTTGGATAGTATTTTTAATAAGATAATTCCGGTTAGCAAAAGTGGGGTTGATCACCTCCTTATAATACCTTATTTTCTCTAGTTCCTTAGCATCCCACCACTTATCCTTAAATTTGGATAGTATTTTTAATATTATCCTTATTCTTTGAGATTATCTCCTCATTTATCCCCCAAGATTATGCATCCTCATGCCATCCTTGCCAGAGGTGGATATAATTTTTCAAAATTTAAAATAATTTTGTGGATAGTTATGTTTATACATTTATTTCTATAGTAGTTATGCATTTTTTCCTTTTTAATTAAATTCATTAATTTAAAAAAAAAAAAAAATGTTATATGAATAATGTCATATGAAATGAATTATGGTTTTTTTGGTAAGTGGTATGATAAGCCATGTATGGTCCATGGTATTTGTAACAAAATCTACTTAGAGATATAAGATCTTCAATGATGAAAGTAGGGTATTATTATATATATAAATATAAATAATTTAGTTGATTCCCACACAATTAATTTATTAATAAATATAAAGATAGTTTGTTTGTAGATAATGATTAACTATTGAGACTTAACTAGTATATGAACAAATAAGGTAATGATTATCTAGTTTTTTTTTTAATTATTTCTATGCTCAAAAAATAGTGAGAGAAGCGTCCTCACATTACCATAATTTAGATGGCTTAGGAGGTTATGAAGGTCAGTATTGTGATTATGATGATGATTAACCTCCACTAAAACTCATATGGTTTATGGAACTTTAAGAAGTAAAGAGATTACTCAAAATTCTTTAGCAATTTATTTCTATGCCCAAAAAGCATTCAAAGCATTTAGCTATCACCATAGTTTTGTTGGCTTAAATGGTCAAGAAGGTTAGTAATGTGACAAATGTTTTGAAAATTAGATCTAATGTGAGTACAAGATGGACAATCTAAGAGACAGTGAATTTCATCTTCAACCCTAAGAAAAAGTGGATTTCATCTTCAACCCTGTTTCTGAAATTGACCAACCCCTAATTTCACTATGAAACTCAAGAGAATTCATTTCCATTTTAGTAATGTTCATTTTCTTTTTCATATTAAACAAGACACTTTTGGATTTTCAAGATTAAAGTTGATCATCTCTTTATAATATTTTAATTATATACTCATGTAGTTTTTAAGAGTATTTATAGTCTTTAACACTCTCAATATCAAGAAAATGACAATCTTCTTGTATATCACAAAATTGTTAACACCCAATTTCCCAATGTAACACTGATTTTCTTCTTTGTACTAATCAAAATTAAAAAATACTTTTGATTTTTTAAATTAAAGTTAAATATATCTTTATATTAGTTTATCTGCCTTTTATTTTTTTTCATAAAAATAGAATGTAATTCCTAAAACTGGGTATAATAAAAAGTATTTCATGTTGTAGTGCATGGACATATAAAACCGTACATCAACATGATTTTAGTTGAATTTATAATATTGATAATATATATTTATATAATATATATATATATATATATATATATATATTGATTAAAACATATAATTTAGTTGAAACTTAATATTAAAATAATGATTAATGGATGTTATTTTGACATGAAATGGTAAGTTATTATTTGGTATGAGATTGTTTTCAATTTGTATTCTTAACTCATTTCATCATATTATAGGAAAATAATTTTAATTATTATTATTACTTTTTTCTTAGAAAAAAATTATCTCTAATTTTATTCATTGTAAAGAAATAACAAAATTACATTTTCTATATGTTGAATGCATTTGGGAAATATGTTTCATGGCATTGACTTATTGAGAAAAAACAATAAAATAATCCTCATTTATCCCCCAAGATTGTGCATCCTCGTGCCATCCTTGCCAGAGATGGATATAATTTTTCAAAATTTAAAATAATTTTGTGGATAGTT
>APFE031244431.1:2654-18519 GCA_000404065.3 Pinus taeda | reverse complement strand
CCAATTCCACTTGGACCCCCACCATTGTTTCTTTTAGTTTTTCAGTTTTCTTAATTGTAGCACAATTTACTATTTTTAGCAGTTTTTCAGGTCCTAAACTTCCAAAGCCCTAAACGACATTTCTTTGGAAATCTACCTCCAGCAATTTTCAGATAAAATCATATTTTTTGTCGTAGTACTTGGAGAGATATTTCTAACGAGGTATCATGCATGTCAAATGGAGATAATATGCCCAAGTCGTGACCCTAGGAAGTTGGTTATCCAACTAACCCCAATGGGGCCCATAAAATCTTGGCGTTACATCTCCTTGGGTTAGGGTTTTGGTTGTTTAGGGTTTTCTCTTATTTTTCAATAATAAAAAGGCCCTTGAGTCTCATAGTAACATTGTTTGAAGGCATGTAGCCACCATATCTCTTCTCAAAGATGAGCTACCATTGCCTGAGCTAGTCTTATTTCCATTCTGTTTGTAAGCATATTTCAATGTTTGATATTAATGAAATGAAGTGTTATTTCTACTACATCTTTGTATTTATGGCTATATCTGTAATTTGTTGTGTTCTTGTTTAAATCCAGATAACTCAATCAGTGCCCACACTTGAAATTTAAGTAGACCTATATATAGTAATATGAAAATATGATTAAAAATACAATTTTCTTTCTTTATATTTAAGAATTTATAACTCTTATTTTGTTATTTTAACTATTTTAATTTTATTTTCCATAGGAGGCCCATTTTAGACCTATAAAACTCTCAAATTATTCACTAAACTTGATATATATTCTAAATGAAGCAAACATTTGTAAGAATGTATTCTAGAAGGACATTATTATTTTTTATTGATACCTTTTGGTATTTCTAATTCCCCATGGGGGGGAGAAAAGGTTCATATTCTTGTCCTAAGTTCATAGTTGGAATAGGTTAATCATTTATTTCTTTTTAGAACCTCATGAATAATTTCTTTCCATTATTTCTTCACACTTTTCTTGTCCTCTTTAATTATACCTTGATTTACAATAAAGCACAAGAGGCACATGTTAAGCAAGTTTTACAAGTACACTTGAATAACCACTTGTTCATCAAATGTTCCAAATGTACTTCCAACATTTTTTATGAGAAATATTTGGGTCACATTCTAAAGGGTTTGGAGTTGCCCCTAAGAAAATTTAGGAAATGAAATATTGACCATGAATGAGGAAACTCACAAGTTTGTATGGTTTCCTTGGCATTACTACATGCAAGAAGAAAATTGTGTAGAGTTATGGTAGAAGTTTAAATCCATTAACATCCTCACTCAAAAAATGTGTTTATATGGAATAATATAATAGAGCATGCATTTCATGGCTTAGGGAAGCTATGTTTACTAATCTAATATTAGTAGTTTACAACTTCACTGAGAATTTCATCTTGGAATCTAAATCGAACGACAAAGGTATTAAGATGGTGTTGATGTAAGAAGGGAGTTGTTGAAGGGGATTTCAAGAACCCTATTCAACAAGAAGGAAGTGACTTCAACTGAGGCATTTCACATAGCCCAAGACATTTAGAGTAGCCACCCTTGGCAGCTTTAGAGGCTCCCTTAGCCTTTTTCCTCTTCCTCTCACGAAAAGGGAAAGACAAAGAAAACCTACAACTATTTAAAAATTTAAGTTAATACCACATTATATTCTATCAACCTATGCATTTTATATTCAAAGAATAAGATGGCCAAAAAATGATGTAATTGACACGCCAATTAATGATGAATGATTACTAAGCTAATGCAATGAAAGTGTATATAAGATGCAAAGGAGTGTTAAATATGAATTATAAATGAAATTACAATTTAGACTATTATTAATGTCTCAATGCAATATATTTTTAAGAGGATGAAACAATGCCACCATGCAACTATCTAATCCTTAGCGGAAAGCTATTTTATGATATTGCATCAAGAATGAAATGACTAAGAATTACAAATTAGTAAATTTAAGGTTGAAGCTACATAATTATTATAACAACTGTTGGGAAGATCTGGGTCTTTCTATCCTTCATATGTGAAGCCATTGAATAGACTAATGATAGAAGATTATCAAGAATGTAGGAGTTTCTCCAACATTAGTACTCGTTTTTTCCATATGAAAATTGTTTTCTAAACATCATATTCATAAGAACTATGACCTGAAATGATTGAACATGTTGTCATGTACTAGATATTTTTGAAATTGTGTGAAATGATGTCAAATGGTGGCCAAAAAGGGGAGCCGAAGTGCAAAAAGGCTAAAGAGGAGAGAAAATATTAGAGGCCTAAATCTAAAGAGGAGTGCCAAAATTTGGCACTTGATCACATCAGAACCATTTTAAATTATTTTTTGAAAAGTTCTGATGAGAGGGGCTTCGATATTATGTGGAAGCTGGTTAGGAAGACTCAAAAGAATCAAGGATGTAGAGTGGGAAGATAACCTAAGGGCCAAGAAGGAATATCGGAGGTTGAAGGAATCAAAAATCTTTTTAATTCCTTTTTGAAAAACTTCTGATGAGGAGGGGCTCTGATACAAACTAGTGCTTGGTCATGAAAATACAAAGGAAACTAGTACAAAACCAAGGACCCTAGGGACCCTTTCTCTCTCCTCAAAACTAGATACGTGGTAGCATATAGTTAGTTTCAAGAATCTAATAAGGCATATTACATTAGCATGATCTAGAGGAAGAAGGATACAGACTAGGCAAGCATGAGGACATGCTTTAGGATCAACAATGGGGAGCATTGGCTCTCGATTTTGACTCTTTTTACCACACCTATTACATAATTTTTTCCATCCTTATCATCCAATTTCTTCCATTTTCATCATGTTTTATACCTTCTAGTGGATACCAAGGAAACTAAACTATGTCTTTTGATTTTTAAATGTTTGTGTAAAAATTGAGCATTAAAGTTAATTTTGGACAGAACTCGAAAAGCTTGTAATGGCTTGATTAAAGTCATGGTTACAGGCCACTTGGGCTCAAACTAAATACATATCTAGAAACTATAGGAACCATGAATGGATGAATACCTATTAGATCGAATCAAATAAGCTAGATTAGTGCTGTCAACGCCAGTCAAACTTGACCAGTTGTTCAAAAAATCCCCTAAAAATGGGTAGTTTTATGATTTTATGGGATTCACCCATATTTTGTGTAACTAACTAATTAATTCAACCTTGTGAGGTGTATTAAGATAATTATTAGTTGTTACAACCTTTTTAGATTTTCTTGCTATGATTTGGCCTATTTAAACAAGGATTTCATAGTTAGAAAGGACCCTTAAGATTTTGGAGATTGTTACCTTTTGAAGATAATTGAAGACTGAAACTTGCTCTATCAATTTCTTGTGCATATTGTATGATTTGTATGGAGTGTTGTAGCTGATTGTTTTAAGGGTGTACCAGGAAAGGGTGGAAAGCCCCCATTTTGAGCTAAGTACACCTTGTTGTAGAGTAATGTCCCTAGTTGTGAATATACTAGTTATAATTTTGGATGTTCATCTTATTTCTTAGTTGTAAATACTTGTAGATAATTTCAGTATGAATTCATGTTATGGCCATGTTTTTTGCATGAATATTAATCTCGTTTCAGTAATTAGTTTGGAGGTGGAAGGACAACTAGGACTCTTAGAAAAGAGCCTCTTCTCCATGAACTAGGACTGGATAGAATGAAGATTAACTTTCTTATATGATTTCCTAGACTAAATTTATATGCTTTCATAGTTACATTTCATCATGCTTTATTAGATGTTTGGCAATGTTATTATAAGAGGAATGTGGAAGGACAACCAGGACTCTTAGAGAAGAGCCTCTTCTCCGTCTTCTAAAATAGACTAATATTATTGACCAATCATTTATATGATTTCGTAGTGTAGATCTGAATGGTTTCTTTACTTGCTTTTTAGAATAGTTGTTTTGTTATCTTTAAGATACCAACATGCATTAAACTTCTCAAATTCTAAACAATGGCTTCCTAGGTTAATTAGATCTAAGATCCATATATTTTGGCATGTTTCTATGTTTACTGATCCGGGTTGATAATTGAATATATGTTCTAATTTAGTTTCATAAATTAGACTTACAAGGTGATAAAGATAAACTTATTTCATATAATGCTTTAGAGAAAGAAAAGAATGTCACTTTTGGAAATGACTCACCTGTTTTCATTAAGGGCAAATGTTCTGTTTTTCTAAAAGAAAATGTTAAAGATGGTAATGTTATTTATGTTTATGAATTAAAGCATAACTTGTTGAGTGTTATCCAAATGTGTGACCAAGGAAATGAGGTGGTATTCCGATCAAAAGAATGTGTGGTTCATGAACTTGACATAGGAAAGGCCGTAATAAAAGGAAAAAGAACCTTGAGCAGTCTCTATTTATTGAAAGGTGGCCAAGAACAATGTTACCTAGACAAGGTAGAGGAAAATTGGTTATGGCACAGAAGGTTGGGACATCTAAACTTCTCTCAAATAAGCAAATCAAGTATGCTCAAAGCTATCTGTGATCTACCCAACATCCCCCTACCAGAAACTATCATATGTAAGTCATGTTAATTTGGTAAGAAAACCAACGTTAAATTCAATGCCAAGTAAGGATCAACAAGTAAGCCTCTTGAACTTATACATATTGATTTGTGTGGACTAGTAAGGAAAAAGTCACCTCGTGGAGAACAATACTATACCTTATTCATTGATGACTTTTCTAGAATGTGCTAGATCGGTTTATTGAAACACAAAGATGAAGCATTTGATAAATTTAAAGTCTTCAAAGCATTAGTTGTAAATGAATTAGATCTAAGAATAAAATTTCTCAAAACTTACTGAGGAGGAGAATACATATAAGATGAATTCTTTGATTTATGTGAACAACATGGCATAAAAAGGCAATTTTTTGTAGCTAGAACTCCTCAACAAAATGGTGTGGTAGAAAGAATGGATAGAATTGTTGAACAAATGGCTCATGCTATGATTGATGGATCTAGAAATCCTAACACCTTCAAGGGTGAAGCCGCACATACCATAGTAAATATTCTCAACAAGGCTTATGTTCTTGTGAATAGTGATAAAACTCTGGATGAACTTTGATATGGTAAGCCTCCCACCCTAATGCATTTTAGAATTTTTGGAAGAAAATGTTTCATAAAAAATAATGATGAAAAATTTGGTAAGTTTGAAGCTAGAGAAGATGAAGGAATACTTCTTGGCTACTCATCTAGAAGTAAAGGATATAAATGTTACAATAAGATACTTCAGAAAATTGTTGAATGCATTGTTGTTGTGATTAATGAAGCATTCACAGATCTCAAAAAGGTAACTTCACCGAAAGAGGATGATGATGATGAATGCTTTCCCACACCAAATTGCAATGATATAAAAGAGGAAACTAATGAAGCAATAGAAGAAGACACATCAAACAAAGAAAAGGCTCCATCTAGGTATGTTTAAAAGAATCATCCAGAAACTCAAATTCTAAGAGAAAAGGAATCTGGGGTACAAACTAGAAGAACCCTTGTAGGATCTCCAAGTTATTTAGATTTATTATCCACCATTGAACCACAAAATGTAAATCAAGCTAGTAAATATGAATGTTGGGTTAAGGCCATGGATGAAGAAATTGATCAAATTGAAAATAATGATACTTGGGAATTGGTTCCAAGGCCTCATGATAAAAATATTATTTGGAAAAAATGGATATTCAAAAATAAGTTGAATGAAAATGGAGAGGTCATTAGTAACAAATCTATACTTGATTGTAAAGGTTATTCTCAACAAGAAGGTAAAATACTTTGAAGAAACATTTGCACCAGTAATCAGACATGAAGCCATAAGAATGTTTCTTGCATTTTAAAGTTTTCGACATTTCATATTTTATCAAATGGATGTAAAATATGCTTTCCTTAATGGAATCTAGAAGAAGAAGTATATATTGAACAACCAGAAGGATTGATTTTGGGGAATGACGAAAACATTGTATGAAAACTCAAAATGGCTTTATATGGGCTAAAACAAGCTTTGCAAGCATGGTATTATTGTCTTTACAAATATCTTCAACAACAAGGTTCCACAAAAGGATCCACAGAAAACAACTTGTACACAAAAATTGAGGATGATAAACTGCTAATTATTATTTTTTATGTTGATGATATCATCTTTGGTAGTAATGAAGAATCTATGAGGCAAAACTTTTCTTCTATTATGCAGTAAGAATTTGCAATGTCTTTACTTGGAGAACTAACCTATTTTCTTGGTCTACAAGTGCGACAAGAAAAATATGACATCTTTCTCTCACAAACAAAATATCTCAAGCAGATTCTAAAGAAGTATGGGATAGAAGATTGCAAACCTATATGTACTCCCATGATGATATGATGTAGCATCAGTTCTAATGATGATTCTCCCGTAGTAAACCAACCAGAGTACAAGTCTATGATTGGAAGTCTGCTTTATCTAATAGGTACTAGACCAAATATCATGCATGTAGTTGGGATTGTTGGATGTTTCCAAGCCAATCCAAAGGAATCACATCTTTAGGCAGTAAAGAGAATATTCAAATATTTCCAAGGAATCCAAGACTTTGGTCTATGGTATCCTAAATATGCATATCTTACCCTTCATACATACAAAGATGCAGATTGGGCTAGAAATGTTGATGACCAGAAAAGCATTAGTGGAGGTGCATTTTTCATGGGGCCTCGATTGGTATCTTGGCTCAACAAGAAACAAAGTTCCATTGCCTTATCTATAGTGGAAGCAGAATATGTGGATGTTGCATCTTGTTGCACACAACTTATTTGGATGATGCAAACATTACAAGATATACAAATCAGATGTTCTACACCCATCTCCATCTTATGTGATAATACAAGTGATATTAGTATTACAACAAATCTTGTTATGCACTCCAAGACCAAGCATATTCCAATTAAGTATCACTTTCTCCGAGAACAAGTGCTTGAGAAAAAGTTAAATTGGAGTATGTTCCCTCCAAAGAACAAGTTGCTGATATATTTACTAAACCTCTTCGCAGAGAAGCATTTGAATATCTAAGCAGAAATTGGGAGTTGTCTCTGCCTCATTTTTTGGTTAATCTAGTTTGCTCAGTTTACAGGTGAAAATTTAGAAGGTTGCTTTCAGTACGTGGGTTTCATGAAGTATAGTCACCTATATATGTGATTTTCTTTGCAGGCAATCGTGTATGTTCTTCTCTGATAGAAAAACAGTGGGACAAACTCAAGATCAACCTCTAACATGCTACTAACACCTATGATTTGATTTTTCTTGGTCTAACGTTGATGGGTACAATTTGCTAATATGGTATTGAGTTATGTTTTTCTCATTTATATTTATCTAATTGATGAAGATTCTTTGATGAATGTGTTGTTGAAGATGAATAGGTAGCACAAATTCAGGGGGAGAATTAGCCTTGTAGAATATAATGCATTATTGGCATTATGGTTGTTGAATTATGCTACTATTAAGATATTTTAGTCTTAGTTATTAATTTCATATTTTTCTTTTGATGTAAAGGTCATATGGAGACCTATGATGTAATAATTGTCATATTCAGTCATGTATGGACTTTTGATGTCCTGTCAAATATGCAATCCCACTTGGTTGGGTGGTAGTGTCAGAAACGTAATCCCACTTGGTTGGGTGGTTGAGTCAAATATGTATCCCCACTTGGTTGGGTGATTGATGTAAGTATGAGTCCTTGGTGATAAAAATTTCATATTCAATCTAGTTATAAAGTCATGTTCTTCATTTGAAAATTTCTAAAGATTCAGCATGTGCTCAGGGAAAGCATGGAAAATATAGTGCAAATCAGATTCAAAGGGGGAGATTTGGTCCATCCTTTTCCCTTGATGTCAAAGGAGGAGAGTATATTAATGTTTCAATAATGGTTATTTGATGTATCTAACAGGTTTCTCTAGGTTGAGATGATCAACACCAACATGGTTTCCATCAAGTCCAAAGGGGGAGATTGTTGGCATTATGATGCATGTGTTCTCCTTGATGGCAACTCACTTGTAACAGAACAAGTATATGGTAACTAGATGAATCCATAGGTTAGTTCAGAGGTGATAGAGTGATGGAACATATTAATAGAATGATGGGACAAAGGTTTACAGATCAGAATCAGAAGTTTGATAAAGGTGAATATTTGGATATCTATATGCTCGTTCGTCAAGGCCAAGTCGTGTATACATGCAGGTACAAATAAGAAAATTCACATACATGTTGGTGCACTAATGTAAGAATACCAAGGGTCCTTACCATGGTATTAGCCCAGAATATTGAGTGCAGTAATGGTTTTTTGATCCTTTCTAAGATTACCACCGACACTAGTGTAGGTTTAACTCATGGTATTGGCTAAGGGTCTAACTATATAAGGAGGTGAAGATCAAAGTGTTAAGTGTGCATGTGAAAGGGTTTTCTATGAATACTTCAATCTGAAGTATATTTGCATTATAAGGGCCATAATTGACACATACATCTAAAATAAGTATGCACTGATGAATACAATGATGGATTAGGATCATGAGACCTAAAATGACTTTCTATTGTATGATCTGCTCATGGATTGACTAGATCTAAGTATTAATACATGTTTTTATCTCTGAATATTATGATCTAGGTATTTTTGAAGTTTTGAAGTGCTACTCAATTTTAGGTCAAAATTTGCATATTTGTACATAGGTTGGTCTCAGTTAAGTCACGTATACATGCGGGTTCATTTCTTCAAAGTAGCATACATAAAGGAAGTGTTTTTCTCATAAATGACTCATCAACCTGATTAGTTTTGCTCTATCTTTGATGTTTTTCAATGACGTCCTCATGTTGATCTGGTTTGAGTGATAATGTATGAAGTAGAACTGATTGAATGATGAAGTTGAATTTGGTTACATGTTGATTACTTGAAAATATTATTGATGTTGCTAACTGTATGAGGTTTTTGTAAGCTAACATAATATTTTAGAATAACTCTGGTCAACTCTACGTCTGATTAAAAATTACATGTTTTTAGTATATTAATATCTGTATGCAGGTTTCTCTACAGAAAAGTGTGTATATACATGTGTTGCCTTAGGTGAAGTAGCGTATACATGTTGGAATATGAATGATCAAGGTTGCAGTTGATCATGTGTCTTGATGCAATCTTCTGAGTTTAGTTCTATGTTCTAGTTACAATGATCTCACTGATCTATTTGAATTAAGTTGGTGTTTGCTTCAGTTGATATACAAGTTGTGATGTATGGCCTTCTAAAGGTCCATAAGGATGGGGTCCCCCTGAGACCCATTGTCAATACCATTGGTGGTCTGAGTTACCTCCTAGCTAAGTTCCTCACTGTAAAGTTGAGGCCCTTGGTTGGTCATATTGAGTCCTTCGTAAAAGACTCGGCTTCTTTTATTGATGATCTTAAGAAAATTAAGCTTGAGCCCGAGGACATTTTGGTAAGTTTCGACGTGGTCTCTCTATATACTTGTATTCCCATCAATGAGGCCATGAAGGTAATTTATAGGCTCACCGATCCGGATACGGCTAATTTGGTTTAGCTTTGCCTTACCTCCACCTTTTTCAGCTTCGAGTGAGAATTCTATGAGCAGACTTGCGGAGTGGCTATGGGCTCCCCCCTATCCCCTGTCGTCGCTAATCTCTTCATGGAGGATTTTGAGTCTAAGGCTTTGGCCTCCTCTCGTCTCTTACCGAAGCTTTGGAAAAGATTCGTTGATGACACTGGTGTTGTCTGGTCTCATGGTCCAGAGGAGCTGGATCGTTTCTTAAGTCATCTCAATAACCAATCCACTGCCATTAAATTCACGATGGAAAAAGAAGATAATGGTTGCCTTTCGTTCTTGGATGTTCTCATCTCTAAGAAGGAGGATGGTTCCTTTTCTCATCAGGTGTTTAGAAAGAAGACACATACTGAGCAATACCTGCATGCTTCTTCCCATCATTTTCCCGCTTAGAAGTTAGGAGTTCTAAGCACGCTTGCCACCCGTGCTGTGAGGATTTCTGATGAAGGAAGCTTGGAAACGGAGAAGGCACATCTCCTGGATGTCTTTGTGAAGAATGGTTACAGTAGACACCTGTGTCAAAAAGCCTTCCTCAAGGCCAAGAAGGAGCCTTCAATTCGAAGAGATCATAATGATCGGGTCATGGGTATGAATCTTCCTTATATCCAAGGGACTACTGATAGGATTGCGAGAATTCCGAGAAAGTACGATGTGGCCGCAACTTTTAGACCTCTCAATACTATTCGTGGCTGCCTCAAGTCTGTAAAAGACCCGATTGACCCTAAAGACATGAAGGGAGTCTATGTCATTCCTTGTTCCTGTGGGACACCATATATTGGTGAGACAGGTCGCTCTATCAATCAAAGGATTAACGAGCATTCGACTGACCTAAGGCATGGTAGGACCAAGACCTCAGCCCTGGCTGAACATGGCGAGAAGACTATGCATCATGTTTGTATTGAAGAGGCTCAAGTCATTGCTAAAGTTGCGCACTTTCACCATCACAAATTTAGAGAGGCCCTGGAGATTGAGAAAAGGCCAAATAATCTTAATAGGGATGATGGCTGGAAGATCAGCAGTTGCTGGGTCCCAACCCTGTCTTTCCAGCCTCCTCGGTCCCTAAATTATTAGGTCTTAGAGGTTCTTTTTCCTCTCCTTGGAAGTTGGTTTCTGTAGTTGGTCTTGTTTCCCTTAGTTTTTTATGATCATTTTTTATATTTTTTAGAGCGGATTGTTTATTCACCTTTAATATTTTCGTCCTTATAGCGTATTGGATTTAGTATTATTTAATCCCTTCCTTTATCTTAATTTCCTAGTATTCTCCTTATAATTCTTATATATTATAATTAATTTCAAGAAATAATCTTATTATGCTTGGTTAGTAATGAACCTTTGGGATAATTAGAAATAATCATTAATAAATAATAACCCTATGGGATTAGCTTATAACTTACTATTAATACATTTAATAAATCATTATGATACACTATAAAGATTCTTTTATTTCATCTTAATGATCCTGTTATTATATCTATTATTTATATATATATTGATTACCAACCTTTATAACGATTTAGTAATTTTCCAAAACATTTATTTAATAATCGGTTGAATTTATTTTTAAATTTAACACCCTAATAGTATAGGGAATTAGTTTATCTTAACCATTTCTATATTACCCTATATTATTTATATTCGATATAAGTAAGTTTTTAATCCATGGTATTATTTTAATTATATATATCCTAATGAAATAAAACAATTATTAAATAAAATAAATTATTGTATTCAAATTGATTAAGGTAAAATAAATAAATATTAAATAAAAATAAATATAGAATAAATATTATTAAATAAACAAAAAATAGGGAAGGTTAGTTGTATTTAGTAATAAATGAATTATATTTAGTTATTATATTAATGATTTACTAACATATATCTATAGATATTATAATTCGATATAAGTAAATTTTTAGTCCATGGTAGAATTTTTACTTATACATCCTAATTAGAATATTAATAATTATATAATAAAATAAATTTTTGTATTATTTTTAGGAATTTGAATTGATTAATGTAAAATAATAAATATTAAATATAAATAATATTAAATAAACAAATATGGAAAAGTTAGTTGAATAAATATGTATTTATTAATAAATAATTACATTTAGTTATATAATTAATGATTTACTAACATATATTTACCTTATTTATCTATTTTCTAGGAATAATCATAAATAAAAATATAGCAAGAATGATTATTATATTTCTGGGTCATAATGTCGAAATTAGTCGTTATCTTTCTAGCTGTTGGAGTCTCTGCCCATACTATTTAACTAGCTAAGCTGGATCGGTTCTTCAACTTGTCCTGATGATGAACCACACTGGTTGGTTCGAAACGCGTCGACAAAAGATTAATTATGTGATTTTGCCGAAGATTCTCTATACAAAGTTGTGACGTATTAAAGAAGGTGGATCCAGTGTGAAGATTTATGAAACATGGTCCACAAATGTTGCTAAGGGTTGGAGCCTTCAGTGAGGAAGTCGAAGCTTCCTGCCAATAGTAGTTGGTAATCAGATAAGAGGCGAGTAGGATCTGAAGCTGCCTTCCAGTAGGAGCTGGAGAATGAGTGAAGGTTGTAGCCTTCAACAAGTGGGTGCCTTTGTATTGGCATGAGTTTGCACCATTACAAGAATGTAAGAAGTTTTTTATATTAATAAGTTTGAAGATTGAGATGACAACATCAGTGGTTTTCTCCCACATTGCATTTCCACCTTAAATCCTAGTGTTCATGTGTGTTTCTTATGTGTGACACTTTATTCTATTCTTACTTCTTATCAAATTCTTGATAAATCTCTTACATTTTGGTTTAAATTTAATAGATAAAGAATTAGTTGTTTTACAAGTTTACTATGCACATGCTAGATTATTTCACAACAGTCATGTACATATGTGAGTTGGGTTCAATAAAGTCGCATACATATTTCAGAAAAGAAAATTATTATTGTGATTTTTTAAAATACTGATTCATCCCCCCTCTCAGTATTTTCCCAACAAAGTTTTGAGCATAAATGGCACCACCATAAACACATAGTGTTTGCATCTCATCGTGAATGTTATCTTATGGATATCCTTGCCTTTAATTCTTAGTTGGTGATATCCAAAATGTAAATCTATTTTGTAAAATATTGTAGCACCTCTCCCTGGTCAAATAGATCATCAACTCTAGGCAACGGGTACTTGTTCTTCATTATAGCTTTATTCAACTATTGGTAATTAATGAACATTCATCGTATGCCATCCATCTTCTTCACAAACAACATTTGCATTCCACAGGGTGACACAATAGATCTGATATACCCCTTATCTATAATATCATTTAGTTGTAGCTTTAATTCAACCAACTCTGGCATGCTAATACAATATGGAGCCTTTGAGACTGGCACCACATTGGGAATCAACTCAATGGAGAAGTTGATTACTATACAGGGTGGCAATCCTAGTATTTATTTTGGAAATACATGAATGTATTGCTTTAAAGAAGGTGCTATTTGATTCTAAATTTGATGTTTTCTGTCACACTATTTACTTAGAGCACATATAGGGCACATCCCTTCTAGCTACATTTCTTCAGTTCCAACACTAAAATTTGCTTGACCAAAACCAGTTTCCTCTTCCCCTACATTATTCTTTCCTCTCCTTCATCAGTAAGACATTCCAACAACTTATTATAGCATCCCACCTTGATTCTATGGCAAGACAACCAGTCAATTCCCATCAATATGTCATATGAACCCAATGGTAGCAAATTGAGGGTCAACATTGTGGGCATGCCACCCAGTTCTAGGTGGCATGATGCTACTCAATATTCCACTTTTTTTGGGCCCCCTACCCAGTTGGACCATCCACAACCTTGCATGGAACTTTATTTACATGTTGCACATCTCTACAACCTTTGGAATAACATAACTAAAATCTGAACCTGGATTGATTAAAATTGAAATAGGTTGGTTGACGGCCATATGTTCCATTTCAATCATGAGGTTAAATGATTTTCTTTCTTGTTGTCTAATGCCACATAAATCTATGGTAGACTCTAAGCCACATAATTCACTTTTGTTGCCTCTTGGACATTTACAACCTCTTTTTATTTTTTTGTTGGTGAGGACAATCCTTCAACATGTGGCTATCCTCACATCCCCAACACTATAATGGCATTTTCTTGAGCTCCTTGGACTTTTCTCCTATTTTTTTGAGAGGATGATATCTATTGATAGTAGGGAAAGTTTGTTGGGAATCACCTTTGGTAGGAGTGTTGAACTTGACATATTTCCCCATATACTTGTGACAATAAGGCTTTGGCCCTTTTCCTTTTAAATTGGTATTGTCCTTTTTCTTCCAATATGATCGAAATTTGGCCCTATGTTTAAATTTATCATTACAATACTTGGCCTTTTTAACAGTGTTATCCAACATCCTTGGCTCAGTGAACTCAATCCTATCTTGGGAGGAATACAATAACCGACTGAGTTATCTATAAATATTTACCTTCTCATCTTTAATATATGGCACATATCTCAATAGGTCAAAAAATGTATTGGTGTAGGCATCTAGGGTGAGTTGTCCTAACTTATGCTTATGGAACTCTTTACTCTTGTTGTCATAGTACCTCTTAGACATGTACTTTTCATGGAAATATTTTTCATATTTTCTCCATGTTTGTTCTGTCTCTCTAATTCCTTTCAAATTTCTCAAATATTCCCACCATATGTTAGATTTACCGTTCAACTTGAAATGGATACCCAGGCCTTCATGTTTTCAGAGTAGTCATGGAATCTGAGGTATTTCCTTAATCACAACATCCAGGCTTTTACTTCTTCACTTTTCTTAATTTATCCATCAAAGTTAGGATGTTTTCTTTTCTTGAACTCTTCCATAATTATACTTTTCTCACTTCTACTTTATTGGTGGTGTATTCTAGTTGTAGCACAAGACAACTGGTCATGGTTGTTTATCTCTCTTTCTAGAGTACTGAATGGAGTGTCTCCTCTCACTGTATCTTCACTTTCATGCTTATTTATTTTCTTTTATTTTCTACCTTTTTCCATGTTGGTTTCTAATATGTGCTTTTAGATCCAGGTAGTTAGCACCATGCTCATGTTGTTTTTGTCTTTACATGTATGAGAAGCTCAACAAAATCATTACATTCACCTTTTCTTAACTTTCTTAAGCTCTAAAAATCCGTCAATTTATCTCTTAATATCCTGAGGATATTCATATAGTTAGCAGAATTTTCCTTTGACTTATTTCTCATTGAGTCCTCTCCTTGATTATGATGGATTATATCCATGTTGTATTATACCATTATGTTACTCATTCCTCTACTTTTTGTTGGAATCATATCTCCCTATGTGTTGTCAGACAAATACACACACACACACAACCTTGAGCTAAATCAAGTATAAATATATTAATTCATATCCTTGGCTTGTCAACACTAAGCATGCTTTTATGATGTTGTTCACAAAATCACACCCACATCAATTATACATGTTTTTATCTCTTCGTAATTTCCCTAGGCCATAGAGAGAAACCCAGTTGTAACCAAAAAACCACTTGTAAAGCTGACATCTAGTCCTTCCAACTTCAAAGAGGGATCTCTCTATATGATTTAGATTTATGTTCAGGATATTAGGATAGTTATTCAATTATAAGGTTGGTTTTTCAAAGATTTGGTTGAACATTGCAAGGAAATTCCATTGGGCATGGAGTAATGAGTCTTTGGGTGACCAAACACAAAAATGGTAAAGAAGTTGTAATAGGGAAGGATAGGAAAACATTTGGATATTTTAAATTACTTGTGGAGTGTCTAGGATAAATATTATTTAAGTTCAATTAAATATAGATCATGCTGGGATGAATTATATACTTAACATCACAATGAAAACATTCATATTTCTTACAATCTAGAGCATAATACACTTAAGAAAATTTGACCCTTTATCTTGTTGAAACAATAAATACATAAAACATATGGAAAATTGAGAAAATTACAATTTCACATGGGAAGGCACATCACCAATTGCTTGACACAGGAATCTTTATTATGAAACTAGCTCACAAAAAGATAGAAAAGATAAATCAATGCCTTAGAATTTATCCTCTTCGAGGGGGCAACCTCCTTTACATTACACAAATGAATGATCCCTCATGATTCAAATGAAAAAACCTCCTTTCTATATATAGGAGACTAAGGAGTCACAATATAACCCAACCGACCTAACAATAATAATATAAAGGCACAAAAATAACAATAGAGGGATTCTATGGGGCACAGTAATAAC
>APFE031244430.1:8224-21598 GCA_000404065.3 Pinus taeda | reverse complement strand
GAATCTATGATTATCTAGTTATATTAGATTTTCCCTATCACCTAAGCTTTCCGGACTAAGAAAGTTTAAGTATTTTAATTAGTTTCTCAAAGTTAACTGTTTCTCCTAGTGAATTGCCAATTGTTGTGTTGTACAACAACCCCCCCATTTCATATAATTTTTATATAAAATCATAATATGAAATGGGTCCCTTTTAAAATAAACTTAGACGTGTGAATAAATTGGTATTAACTCATCATAAGAAAAACCCTTATCAAAAGACTTAAGGTAAAATGAAATATTTTGAAAGCCTTTTGAATAGAAATAAAGTGGGTCTTTCAAAAAATTATAAAATTCTTTGTTATTACGATAAAGTGATCAGAAGATCGCATATCGTAACAACAAAGGAAGCACGCACATAGACACATCTATTCTCTCCGATCCGAAAAGGAAATCACAATCGGATATCGGGGAAGTCAAATGGCATAGCACAATGAAATAGAGCCCACCCCTTAATTTCTCTGATGTGATAAAGCTATTGCCATCGACAATCGACAATAACAGTCAATACATGATTAAAAGGCATACTCTAATCCTCCGATGTGATAAGGCATATCGTAATCAGTGATCGGCGAAATCATAATGACATGGTAATAAAGCCCGAATCCATTCCCCAACTGCAATGCATTAATAAGGCACATATATCGAGAGTATATTTAAGGAAGTTTGCATGCATCATATCACCTTTCAGTGATCATAAATGTTTAAAACAAAGCATTAAAGCCTTTCCTTTCACATTACCGATCACCGATTTGCGATTTATTTCTGATTATCCATTAAAGAAATCTAGGCCATGCTTCAATGAATCATTTGGCATATAAACGATGTGATGGGCATTTAAAACCTCCTTTACCATGATTGACAGGTTAAACGGCTAATCAATGAAGTAGTTCAGGGAAGATTTTTTCTGTAGATTTTATCCGCGACAATTTCACTATAATCCATTATCACCTACTGATCGACGTAATTCTTTCATATTAATCTATAGAAACATTTCTCTGTATCACGTTTTTCTCATCGCTTGTGTAGAAATTAGCTGAAATAAGAAATTTGAAACAAATGGGAAAGAGATCAACGAAATATGCAGCAGCGGTAGCTCCTACAGCAATAGTGCAACCAACCAAGGATCCAGGGCCAAGCAAAAAAGGGTTAATTTTAGACACTACGTGCCTCGGCCTTGGAAATACTAGTTGGGAGAGCATTTACAATTTAATTGAAGTAGAGGAGCCTGAAGAAATATCAGAAGAAGCCACAGCTGACTCAACTAGCAAATCAGAAGCATCCCTCAAAGATTTAACTTGTTCATATTTGCACAAAATAGCAGCATGAGAAAATATTCTTCCATACACTGACGTAGTGAGATGGGTGGTAGAGGAAATTCTAGTTTCAAACAGAACATTTTGCACAATTGACGAGAGGTTTTTTGGCTCCTTTAAGCCTAATGATTTAAGGAAAATGTATCACTTTCCTGAACTTTAAAAGAGGTACAACAAAGTCTTCCTTGAAAATTTTGCAAAAGAAAACGAGACAAAATCGGCCCCAATTAAGCAGTGGAGACAAAATCCCGAGAAGCACAAACATGAATCATCAGGTAAGTACTCTGTAGAATCATTGTCTTCTCCTTACTATTATGTCGGGGCTATGATGTGTAGAATGTGGGGGTTACATGACTCTGTTAAATTCACTATTGAAATGGTCCCTTTAATAGAAGCAATATTCAATAGTTATGTGATGGATTGGGCAAACATATTGTCCGACAAATTAGCCACAACAATTCTTGAATTTAGATCAAATTCACGCAAAACTACGAGGACCATTCCCCCTTTTTATTATAGTGCTTATATTATGGATAATCTTTGTTTTAACTCTGAATATCTAGTACTCGGATGGAGATGGACTCCCCAGGACCCTAAGCCAATCCACATTTATCATCAGATGTTATGGAAAGCTCACTACAAAGATCAATTGTACCAAATCTATAATGCTTTTATGCTACCTATCTACTATGCTATTTTTAATAAACTTGCCCCCAAGATTTCTGAGGAAGTAGGGATCAACTTAACTGCTGTAGGAAATTGGTTCGAAGAAGACAAATTCACCTATATAAGGCTTTTTGGTAGCATTACAAAACCCAATGTTCTTCCCTTATATGTACCTGATAAGCTGTTAGCTCAGGAATTGGCCTATCAGGTAACAACAGAAGGGACATCCAAAACCCTTAGAAATTCTAAGAAGTAGGTATGGCCTTCATTTCCTTTGAGATGTGGTGTTTACACTCTCCGTGATTACAAACATGCAGAAAAGGAAATGGAAAAAATACAAATGCTCAATATTGCAACAATTCCCAATCGACAATATGATCCAAGAAAAGTCACCTATAATGTTCTTGAACAAGCCAAACTTACAAAGTATGATCATGAAAAGGATGAATTTGATGACCTTTTTTCCTCAGCAGAATCATTATTTCAAGTAAAAACATTGGCCAGGATCAGGTATAAAGATGAAAGGCTGGAAGTGTTTAATAGGCTTAGAGAAAAGAGGTTGCAAACTTTGCCTCTGGACTTATTAGCCACTACCCTAGAAATCCAGTCAAGCAATCTTGAACAACAAACTATGACAAACCTCCTGCTGTGGAAAAAATTCCTGGAAAAGGGAAAGAGCCAGAACAGAAAGAGACAGAATAGAAAGAATAGGAGAAAGAACAGGAAAAAGGCAGTGAACACATGAATATAGATACTCAGATTGATCCCAAGCTCCTTAAAGAGTGGCAACAGTTCAATTCCATTATAAGCAATCCTGAGAATTCACAGGGTTTTAGTACTCCTGAAGTGACAACTGGTCACAAGACAGCAAGTACAGTTCAAATTGAAGGAACCAACGGCCTACCCACCAGCAAAGATGTAGAGATAATTCCTAAGGATCCATCGGATGAAATTGTTTTACATATAGAAGAAATACCACCTTTATATGTCTTTTATAGCCCTAAGCATAGGGCTGTAGTAAAAAGACAAAGGAAAAAGAGAAGGATTGATCAATCTTCCCTTTTACTTGTACAAACAGAGATGGCTAATGTGGTATGGAAAGAAGAATTCAATCCCTCCGAAGACCTCACAAAACTCTCACAATATGTTAGGGCTTATTCGACAGCCACTATGGATAAAGCATCATAAGTGAGCAATTTACTCAAGGAAAAAGATCAAACAATTGTTTTCTTAGAGGCACAGGTATCCGAAAAACAGCAAAGAATAGATCAATTGGAACAGTAGTTAGCAGCGTAGCAGCAAGTAAACAACCAACTAAATGAGAAATTGCTCAAGGAGAAACAGAGGATGGACCAAAGTGCAGTACAGAAACAAAAGGAATTATCCACAACATTGGCCAAGCTAAAGACAATGAATGAACAAATGAGTAAAACAAAAGATGAGAAAATCGCTCAACTATCACAACAAGTAGAGAAGTTCAAGGGTTTTCCTCAACTAACAGAATTCAGGTCCAATGTCTCCAGATCAATAAGGCATTGATTAAACAACTAAATTTACTATGTCATAATATTTCCCTTGTTGAGCCCCTCTGTGAGATTGCTTCATCAATGATTGACAAATCAGTTGATGCCAGACAGAATTTGGAACAGGTCGATGAGACTTTAACAAACTTTCTGGCCTGGCAAGAAACTAGTGAAGGGCAAGCTACAAATCTGCCTAAAATTCTAGAATCACACAAGGAGATTCTTTTTGTAGAATGGTAGTCACAATTAATGAAAGTAGAAAGGGAAACTTCAAGATGTAGATTAGTTACTGGTAATTTGATTGAGTTAATTAATGATACTCTTTATCTATCTAATCTGATTTCACAGTGCACTCTAGGTAAGCTACCATCAGCCAAAACATTAGAACAGACATGCAGACAAGAATTGGACAAGAAGGAGCGATTAATCACATGCATCCAAAGTTTAACTTGGGACACCTTTTGGTTCTTCCTAGTTAAACCATACAATCAAAGGGCAGCACTGAAATGTTTAACTGACGCAATCGGTTACATGATTCCCAAAATTCATGATGCTACGTATTCAACTTAACTGCATTTTCGTCTAAGTCACCCTCTAGAATTGCAACCAATGCTTTCTATCTGCCAGCTAAAGCCAAAGGATGATCGGCCGAAACAGTGAACCAATCTACCGACTGCAAGAGAACGTATTTTAAGGAGATCTTTATGATTTGGTTATACCACCTAAATAGCATTTTTATTTCATAATCAGTTAGCTTAGATAGTATTTATAGACCCTTTCATGTCTTTAGAAAGGGTCCTCACTTTTTGTATAAAACTTGGATTGGGAGTCACACTACTGTGCTTCCGATATATTTTTTTTATGAAGACTGGGCCTATATTCTGAATTTTAATGAAGAATGCTTTGATGAGATATGCACTATTGCTTTTTGTGAGAGTATTTCTAAGTTAGAAGACGGAATCTGAATGCGATTGATATCGGGAGGGATTTGAATTACATATAGTACTATTATCTGTGTCTTTGCTCCATTCTTTTATATGAATCAACATTTATTCAATCTTGCTATCATTGGATATATGTATGTGTTTTAACAACAATCCTTATACTTATCACTATTGAATGTTTAAGGAAATGTTATACTTTCAATCATATTTATGTCTATGATATATGAAGAATAGTGTAATATTGTTTTAATGATTACTTTGTTCAACTATTTGAACAAAGTAATTATCATATGAATGAATGTCTCTGTTTGTCAATAGAGTCATTTATATGCCTATTTATAAATAACGATCATCAAAAGTTACACTAAAATGGAAATTTCCCGGGATAGATTAGTTGTTTATTATTTTGAACTTTAAAATTAAACGTCCATTCATTATCATTAGATAATAAAAAATCAACCACTTATTCATCCTATTTACCAATCATTGGGAAACTGGTCCCATTATATCCAGTCGGAGCCACCACACCAAACAAAAAAAGAGCTGCCTTTAAGGTCCGGACCGGGTGATTTTCCCTGATGTTTATGCAGCGATTTTTGAGGCATCAACAAGAACCCATAGATGTTAGAGGCTTGGAAGGTTTTTGGGCTACATTAGTTGATGAAGTCTCTCCTGCATTATATTTCTCAAGAGCTCCATATGGATTTCTTCTTGTTAAAATAGGATTTCTCTGGAATTGCCAAATTGGCCTCGATACTTCAACACTTGACCAATCCTCCCCCATGAATCCTCCATCCACACACTTTATTACTCATTTTTATTTTTTTCCATGCATTAGCCTATTTTGATGTCCTATCTTTTGTTGACCATGCATTGCGGTTGGTTAATCCACCATTATGAGGGACTACAAAAGCACCTCGATATACAAAATCATGATCCAAATGTCTAAGAGCAGTTGTAGCCCTCACATGATCTGTAAATATGGATAATGAATTCTTGTCATTCAGCCATACAAGTTCACACTCACCTCCAAATCTCAAAATCATGGAACTCACTTCTATTCTCTTGGTAAATCAAACAATGCAAGGATGAGCCTGGGATCCATATCTACAACTGAAATGAAATGTGGAGCTTGCACCATCCCTATGGTAGGAAGTGACCCTTTGGGCATTATGCTACGTATGGGAAGACTAACTTATGTGTAGCTTGTATGACTAGAAAACGTTTTAGTTCCCATCTAGATGAATATATGGAGAGGTTTCATCTTTCTGCAAGATGTCTCAACATATCCCTTTTTTCCTTTGGCATAGAACGAAAAACATGCACACGAATGCTTTTTGAGCTAGATTTTGTTTTCCCCAAAACTAAGTATCTAAACCTTTCCTCGATAGTTGAAACCCATTGTGGTTCTCTCTTGATCAACTCAGCCATAAATTCTGAAATTTGTTCATTCACCCCTGGAAGATCAACTGTTTTGCAAAGGCCAAAAGCATCTGCCAAAATCTTTTTCTTCTCCAACTTTAGACATTCTTCATCACATGCAAGCTTTCTCTGGCCTAGAGGTACTGTATTTGAATTTGACTGCACTGGTTGAAGAGGAGCAGGCAATTTGTGAAGAACAGAGGCTTTAAAGACAGGATCAACTCTGGTATTGTTGCCTCCAGCATCACACAGGACCTTTGTAGTCAATCGACCACATGAACAAGTAATAGTCACTAGCAATTCACATCTAGTATCAAGGCATGGAAGAGGTGGTTGACATGAAGCAATACAAATATGCCTACAATCTCTTCGAGGAGCTCCAAAAGGTTAACCACATGAGATTCTACCCACTGATGATGAATTTTCCTTGGAAACTGAGTCACATGGAGGTAGATGGCATGTCCTAGTACACACATTCATTCCACATTGCCATGGTTTCCCATAGAGCTTGTTGCATCTAATGTCCTCAGAACCACATGGCACATTTTTTAGAGCTACATGACCCCCTACACATTCTTTTGCAATAGGAACAATACAAGGAGGGAAATCCCTGATATGGAAATCATGAGTCGCAGGATGAAAGCATGTCTAAGGAATGGAGCAGGGATATGAGCATGAAGGAATGGGTATTCCACAAGGGACAAGAGGAGAAATTGAGGTCTTCCCACATGCACAAGAAATATGAGTGAAAATAGTTTCAAGGTAGGGTGGATAGTGGCCACTATGGAAAAGTCCTTGGTAAAAATGCTACCCACATTACAACTTTTTCCCTCAGGGCATTTGAAATAAATGTGGATCCCAATCACCTAAATGAGTAATTGAACCCCCTCAATTTGTAAGAGGGCAACCTATTTCATTGCATCTATGTCTACCACAATTTTTCTTTTGTTCACAATGCTTTTCACATGTGAATTCATCATTCTCCTCCATGGATACCATGGTCTTCCAGCAAGGGACCATCTTAGATGATGATCCACATCAATATTTTTTATTAATAGAAACTAAACAAGGAGGACATTTATACACAAATGTTTTCCACATGGAAGAAGCTTCTCACATACCTCTGAGTAGGTTGGTATGCTATCCATACAACTCTTCCTCTAATTTTGCAACTGAGTTTTACCATAGGGGTAAGATTTGACCTTCCTAGGTGATAGTTCACACTCTCCACATTCTCTAGGATGACATATCTTGTTGCACTTATGATTCTGAGAGGAAAGCATTTTCATGCACAGGTTCTTACATGAAAATACACCAATTTTCTAGTCTATTTCCCTTGGATCTCCATATCGCCACAAATTATCATCTCCTACTTTTCCCTACAAAAGCATGAAGCTTTTATTAGAACCTTGCAAGGATCACATGGGCCTTCATGGAAGTCATTGTCACAATAATGGTGTCCACATTTGAGAGGATTTTCGCAGCAGTCTCTACATGATTCAATTGATTTATGATCATAACATCTTGTAATTGTTGTTTTACCACATAGGCAACATTGGGGGGAGCCGTTACTGAGCAAGGTGGGAAAATTCCTAGATGAAATTGCATAGTACATATATGTGAGAAACTGGGAGTTTTCTTTTCCTTTTCAAGTGGCTTCCCACATGGTCCTCCACATGAATATGGAGTGAGATAATATTCTACTCTTGGCTCTTGCACCTTCCCACAAAAACAATAGTGACAAAGATGATCTGGGAGTGAAAGCGGCACAGACTAATAACCAGGGAATCTCTGGTTGGAACCCTGACTCTGCCCAACAAACAAATCTATAGAGGATGGAGATATTTCCCATTTCCTTACAAAACGCAGGTGAAAAATTGCATAACTACCACAAGACCAAATTGTCATTGATCGTCCAAGTATTTCATAGCATATCATGCAGTCAACCTTTAATAAATCATTTATTAAGCTTCTCTTCAATTTTCTGCACTAGCTTTGGTACACTGGATCTATCAAAATTTGTCTTCTCCCTACTATCCTTCTTTGTTGATATAGACTCGTAGCTCAAAGGAGGATGAAGAAGATTCTTCCTCTAATCTTGGTTGTTTATCACCATCTTCCTATTCCTGAAACCCTTCATTTCTCATCTTTGTTGACCTGTAGATTGTGTGAGTTGATTTTTGTCAATGGAGGGGTTCATAAGGTCCTCATTTGTGTAATTTTGTCCATGGATGGATACCCCATTCTACCTGTCATTATCACAATTGTTGATAGTCTCAACATTCTCTTTCCCAAGATTGCCCTGGTTTGCATTATGTACAAAGGTTTTATTGCAGAGTCCATCGAAGACAACAAGTGTAGCAAATAATAACTTCTTTGTGGCTATACCCGATGAAGTTGCGACCATGGAACTCGCTCATAGAGTGTGAAGTTCCGAAAAAGGATTTGGTGGAAATCATAGGCGTAACGACAAATATCATGAGAATAAAGATAGAGTTATTAGACAGGTGTCACAAGTTAGTAAAAATGGTAGAAAAATTGTTAACTGATTTAAAAGAAAGGCATATCATCCTAAATATATAATAATCAGCTACAACTCATAGACTTGAATATCGAAAAATAAACTTGGAAGTACAGACAATAGATATATTATAAGGGGCATTGCATGGAACATATCCCAATTAGGCTTCATAAACTCTCCCACGAAAATGTTGTTGTAGGCTACAAAAGAAATATGAATGGTATGTGATGTAGGATCCCTTGGCCAAAAATCATCAGAGGCTCTTACAACAACAGTCTGTTTGGAACTTCATAAAAAAATTCAATACAAATTTGTTATTGTTACAGTCAAGGGAGAGAAAAGAAAGCATACACAATTCTATGGAATTGCGCTATAAAGACCATCAAGATTATGACTCATACAATCAATTATCCCATTATCAGGGAAATTTCGTGTAGAAACTTTGAATAATATGACACTTATTCACAGAGATTATCCTGATTATACACTATTTGCAGAATGCATGCATAATACATAACCTCCTCTACGTTGATCATCAATTTGCGGAATTAAAGAAACAATCGCATGTGCACATTGAAACATCAATCACACATATCAACACAATATGTATTGGGGAAAGCATACAGTTGAAAACCCCTCAACCATCTGTATATTATGATGATAGAGAACATGTAACAATACATAGTATAATACTCCTCACAAGTACTCAATACTATCTCCACCTGTTACACACAAACTAGCTCAGATCTAAATCAATCACAGGTTCAAATCTCCTCCATTGTTTGCCTACCTCCACTGCGCAATACCTGTTGAGAATAGATGAGAATGGCTGATCCAAACTTGTATTTCCCTTGTGTTGCACTACGCAATCCTCATTGGCAATCTCAATCCACTGATTGTGCAAATCTCATGCACAATTATAGTCACACTAACATCTGTCTTGCCCTTTCACTCACCTCTAACACTTGTCTCCCTGAACTGTCCATGCACTGAGTTAACTGATGTATTCTTTAGTTGATTTATGAGTTAATAATTAGTGAATTAATTAATAATTAATTCACACCACTCATCACTAGTGTATTTCTTAGTTAGACTAAATACAACTAGTTCAACTAAGTCAAACTGAACACAACTCCATCAACTCCTCATTCAACTCCACCAAACTCAATCACTTGAGTTCTAACTGAAGTCATTCATGCAATAGCTCAACTAACCCATAGTAAAATCATATCTCCTTCTGGCAGTTTCATGTGCCGCATTCGTAGCTCGAATTGAAGTGCTGCAAGAGGATAAGATAATGTTGATAGTCCAAATATTATTAAGAGCTAATAATATTCTATTGTTCTATATTTAGATTGGCAGTCTAAAAATAGACTCCACCCATATGTCTAAAAATAGAAGTCCATCTATTTTTACCAACATGACCAATCATCCATAAATAGCATCTTGCAACTCATAGACCATGATCCATATGTCTAAAAATAGACTTTGCGCCAAAAATATCCTGCGGGACCACTTAGTGAAGGCGACTTATTTTCACTAAGCTCTATCATCTTGTTGCATTTTCAACAATCTTCATCCGCAAACACTTGCCAATATTTTATATTGTCAGGCACTAAGGGTTTGTTCCTAACTTCCACTTCATACCTTAGTAGGGGATTTTGTGGGGGTTTTAAAGTACTAGTTTTTGTTGCCAAGGATTATGCCATTCTCTTTTCCTCCCTAGGAAGAAATTGAATATTGAATTCTAGAAATAAATTCTCAACTAGATCCAATACTTTATTTTTGCAAGATTTCAACCTGAGATGCTTGGTTTGGCACTGATTCTTAATATGTTTCACAATCAGTTCAAAATATCCAAAAACTATCAAACATTCAATTTTCAAATATCTAACATCTTGTAGGCCCAACACCAATGCTTCATAATTAGCAATGTTATTTGTAGTGTCGAATTCCAATATATATGAAAGAGGAATGAGGTTATCTTCAGGGGATCTCAGCAATACTCCTTCTCCATTTCCTTCCTTGGAGTAGGATCCATCAAAGTATAACTTCCACTTAGAACGAACTTTTATTTGTTGTTAATTGGTCTGTGATGGAATTTCCATTTTGGTATCCTTCATAACTTGATCATCCATGTAGAAAGCATGATAGATCTTTTTCCTTGCCATACACTAGAGAGTTTTTCAAATTATTCGTTATAGTGACAAATTTTTCAAGCATGGATTCTTTGTACAACCTGCACTCATCTCCACCAAATATTGGAATAGTCACATATGTAAGGCCTAGTTTGATGGAACCTCCGATCTTAATTCCCCAAGACCTAGAGAGAAGCATACCAAATATTTCAGGAATGTCTGCAACCACAATGTCTATTACCACGCTCTTCACGGGGATTTGAACCAAATTGACTACCAAATCCTTGAACATCCCGAGGAACTTTACTCTTTTGGAATCAAAGGAATACAAGTGTTTATATGGCTTTTTTATTTGCATGCCTAATTGTTCCATAACAATGAAAGGCATAAGATTATGACATGCTCCTGAATCAAGCATGCAATTATGTAACAATAAATCATGGATCACAAGGTAACATAGAATGTAGGTGTGGAGGGGTATTGCTCCTCCACATGGAGGCAAAATATGACTGTAGGCCTTTCTTCCTGCAAATATATTTGGTCTTGTGATGAGGCAATATGAGACACATCCATGAACTCAAAGGCTTTTTTTTATAACCAACTTGTTTCATTAATTCATTCAAGGGGATATATATTTTTACCTTCTCTATCTCTTTTTGTAAACTAAAAACAAAGGGATTCCTATCCACCTTCACCAGCTCAATTGGATCTTTTATTTCTTGATGTGTTAGCTTTGTTTGCACTGGTATTTATGTGGCAGTCAATATATAAATTAATGTGTAGATTTGAAACTACTCATGAAATTTACTAAATCACAAGAATCGAAGCTACTCTACTGATTTTCGGAAGTTAATTCACCATATAGAGCAAAAATCATATACATGAAAAAGGAAACATCACACATGCACAAAGATTTATCTACCAAAAAACAACTTCTCAAAACCCATTACTATCTATATTGCATTAATCGGTGAATAGAGATGAAATACATATGCTTGCTCAAGCTTGAGCACACCCTGCAAGTGTATAGTCTATCCCTCTGCTTGACATACTAGCTCTGGCCAACACTTAAAAAAATTTCAATCCCTCTAAGCTCCTATTTCCTTGCATTATCCCTCCAGGAACTTGTCCCCTATTATTTAGGAATTTCCCACTATTGAATTGCGCAATTCCTTAGGTCTTTCCTCTGACTGCATGCACCACTTGTACACATTGGAATATGTGACAAATGATAGTGAATTTCCTTAGAATCTCCATCTCAACTGGGTAACTCGAATTCTCTGCATGCAACAATTATTTTGGTCTGATGGATCAAATAACTGGTTTATCACTGAGTGTGGTTGAAGTTCCACTTCCACAACTTGACCTCCACTAGTTCTTCTGACAATTAGAACTAGTTTAACTAACAATAACTCAAATTAATTGAAATATATTACTACAAATTAGAAATCAAACATATTGAATTGAACTCAAGCTTCCCCAACTAGAATTAATTGAGTGGCAAGTGCCATGTCACCTCAGTTAACTACCTCCAAGATTTCTACTGAAATAGAAATTCAAATTTTCTCTAGTTTGACCAAGGCAAAGTCAAATTGAGATTTTCTTGCTGCATTTTCAACACTCTCTCTCAGCAAGAAAGATATTATCAACCACCCCTATCCTACACCTATGTAATTCAAACTTCCCTCTTAACAAGGCCTTTGCCGAAATATCAACATCTTGTTACTTTGTCGGAATGTACTACAACAACATAATCAGTCTCTGCACACAATCCCGTAGATGGTGATACCAAATATTAATATGCTTGGATCGATTGTGAAAAACATGATTTTCAAAGAGTTTGATGCAACTATTATTATCACAGTAAATCACAGTTGGATCCATCATCTAACCAAACGAGCCAACATGTATCTTTCTCATCCAGATCGTCTCACATGTTGCTTGACTTGCAGCCATGTATTCTGCTTCTGTCAAGTTGAGTTCCATAGATATTTGCTTCTTGCTATACCAAGAAAAAATTGCGGACCCAACACTGAAAATTCTTCTTGATGTACTCTTCCGATTTGATGGAATCCCTACCCATTCTGCATCAGTGAAGCCACACAAATTCAGTCCCTTTGTTCATTTGTACCAAAGTCCAAATTGTGTAGTGCCTCTTGTTAGAAAATTATATATTACAGAGCAATGGAACACATAAAATATTGCAGAAATATAAACACAGAAAATGCATAAAACAAGAGAGACACAGATATACGTGGTTCACCCAGTTTGGGCCACGTCCACAAACAAACAACAAGTCCTCTTTTATTATATTATCCAGCAAACTGTAGAGATACAACCTACAGCAGATCTGTTGTAACTCCCTCTTCGCTCTCAATCTCCTCACTCTTCCTTACTCAGAATACAGATATACATAAGCGCAATAAAATTCCCTCATATATAGTGAGGGGTTGCCTTATAGGGAAAAAAAACCCTAAATTAAACATAACTTCTACAGTCATATCACCCTCCTAATGAACGGCCTAGATTGACTAGAAATTACTAGACTTCTACAAGGCAATTTTACATTTATTTTTAGCTTCGGGGGCACTGCCCCCGAACCCCCGCAGGGGGGACAAGTCCCCCCCACGTGGAGGGGTGTACAGTCTTCCTGGGGTATACATCTGGCTGAAACCTTTGAATACAGAAGATAATTAGGCTCCACACCCAACAATCTCCCACTTGGACACTGATTATAGCAACTCCACCGTTGCTTCATTTGCTAGACAATGACTCCACTTTGGACCTAGTTGTTTCTCATCTTCT
>APFE031244423.1:2665-12765 GCA_000404065.3 Pinus taeda | reverse complement strand
AGCATAGGTGAATGTGGTTTCACAACACAGTAGGGAGACTGGCATGATGGCAGTGACATTTTACTGTGTAACAACCCTTTTGCGAAACTCATAAGTTACACCTGAAATCTCAAAGACATTTGAATATACGAACCTCATAAGAGAATAACTTATCCAATGATCTTGAATTAACTTTCATTGATCCCTATATATATATTAATTGAAACCCTTTCATTTTACTAAAATCGACCTTATAATCGTTAATTTTCAAATTTTGAATTTTGCTCAAACTATTTAATATTATATCTCTGAACCCTCTTATAAATATTTGCCCAAAATGTTTTATTTTATAATTCTTCCTTTGGCGAGATGGGCTTCATATGGGGCTTAGAGTTTCCCTTAGGGGAAATTTCTCCCGACGCTGCCCAATTTTAACACATTTTTTTAATCAATCGATTTTATAAAGTAGGTGGGGTCCTCGACTATGTCCATAAAGTATTCATATTAGCCTTGTAACTCCATAATAAAACATATACAATACAACATTATCGATAACACCACCATCGTGATAATCACATGTATATAGTGAGCCACATCCATGAATATGTATAATAAAGCATATAAAACCATCTTGCGTCTCCCATATGTCATCATCATGAAAACATGTATCCATGATCAAGATAAAGTACTATAAAATAAATTTATACTAATGTCAGCTCCAGATATGTACCTAGACTAGCCATGTAGAAGGGTATATTCTCCTACTTCTTTCTTTTCTCTCCTTTATCTCTAGATGCATATCAATGAAACAAATTTCCCTCCTCCTTTAGAAGTAGGGATTTCAGAGTGAGTATGAGTCGAAGTAGCCTCAGATGGAGAGTATACGAGAATGGTATATTCATGGAATTTACCCAATGCCAATTGTGTAGAGGAGCCCGAGGGTGTTGGACATGAAATGAAATAGCATGATATAAAGAATAGGGTATCCAAGGGGAGCAATGACTGGATGCACAAAGTGATGTGAAATGGTGGGCCAATGAGCAAATCCAAAGGTGGCCCTGACACGATTGGCCTCCCATCCATCATTTTGAAGTGCCCATTGCTAGGGTGCATGAGGTTTTGAAAATTCCATTATACTCGAGTGAGGAAGAGGTGAGATACATGAGTAGTAAGAGGAGAGGGAGGAGGATCTCCAAGGTGTAATTGACTAGTTTGAGTTAATTGGTTAAATTCCTCAAAATCTATGTCAAAATGAATGGAAATTTAGATTTTCTTACCTCTATTTTCTCTCAATGTCATATTAGTCCTTTTGGTTTGTCCTCTTCTATTTCCTCACGAACCTTTGCTAAAAAATCTCATATTGTGTTGTATTAAGACAATTTGTTATGCAACCAATAATTTTTTTTATTATAAAATAGAAAAATATAAGATTGTTCAAAGTCATGTTTCACATAGATGTTAGAGTATTTTATATACACACACAAGGGGAATATATAAGTAAAATAGAGGTGATTTTCCAAGAATGCATTTAAGAAAAGCGTAATGTGAATATGGATGTTGCTATGATAGATACTATAGAAGGAATGAAACATTTCAATGTCCATATGAACTACGTGTATGAACAGCCCATGAACACAATATTGAGCTTAGTGTGAAAGTAATGTGAATGGATTGTAATTTACTAGTAAAGTAAACCATTCTTCATTGTCTATGACATAAATTGAAGCATAGTTGATGAACATAACAAATGTATCTTACAGAATGGAAGGGAAATTCATAAACATTTTTGCATTCACACAGGAGTGACAATAATACTCTGAGTTTTTATCCTTTTGCTTTATAATGATGACATACATGTGCAAAAATGAAATGTAATGAAAAATGTATATATGATGATCTACTTATAGATATTCTCCATAAAAAGCCCAACATTTTATTCTAAGTGTTTTTTGAGAATCATTGAACGTAGGTAAAACTGCCACAGTGTGGGAGTTGTCAAGAGTGAAGAATGGAATGTAAATATTCTTGTTGGGTACAAAGTTGTTTTGGCTTCATTGGATATGAGTTTTTTATTGATATTAATATGTAATAAACCAAAGGATAAGATGGCTTCAACAAATTGAATATGATTTATATAATATTAAAAGAAACCTCCGCCTTTTTTATTTTTTGCACGGTGGGCCATTAAGGGGGTAGGGCATAGTTCAAATGTGAAGCCAAAGAAAAGCATATGAATATGAATGATCAAATAAGATATGTGACTACTTGCCTAAGGGCTAAGGACCGCTTTTTACAATTTTGTATCTAATCCCTAAGTGAATGTATCTCAAAATTAAAGCTTATAGTGCATGGTGGAGCAAAACCAAGACAAGGGCTACATTATTATCAAATGACAAACCCTTCACCAAAAATCGACTCCACATGGTCCAAATATGTTGTAAAATGTAATTAGGTTCAGTCTTCATAATGACATGTAATTATGATCTTTGTAAATGATGAAATAAAAGGAAATAAAATTATTTTTGCATGCCTTGCTTCATGGGTTTCATGAGCAAGAGATTTTATCTTATTAGTGGCTCCCATTGAGAGCCTTGAGATTTATCATTAGAGTCAAAAGAATTAATGTCACGTATGAAGAGCTCTTCTTGAGCATGTGTCATATATATATGAAGTCTATCAAAGTGTCTAACAGCCTTTCAAAAGACAAGCACAGTCTCTCTTGAAGTCAGCCTCCAAACTGCCTGGAATAACACATGTCAGCTTACCTAATGAGACACAACAGTTCACTATCTCACGTCGGCTTATACATTTAGACCAACTACTATATATACCTTGCTAGATCTTCGCATAAGAACAGTTCAGAAATTTATATCCTCTGCAATTTTCGATGGGTAATTACAATGATCATAACTCGGACTAGATTATAGAGAACATGTTTCAGATGACCTCAGACAGGAAGTTAGGATATATTACAGTTAAATAATTTGGGTTTCAATTCAGAAAATAGATTTTAGAGCTCGGATTACACTGAGTTCATTACATCAATTAAGCTTGGATTCAGATCACAAAAAGAAAGGCAACTCGGAAAAGGATAACGAAAGTATGTCATATGAAAAGGAAGGACAATTCAATGTAGCCAAGGGAATTCAAAATTCTTTGCAAACACAGTGACAACAAGAATTTTTGTGTTACATAGTTTGGACTAGTATAGATATACTACAGTTCGGTACAAAAGGAAACTATAATTCGATTTCGATGTTATCTCAAGAAGGACACTGTGCCATCATAAGAAGCAAGGTCTCAGTATTTACGAAGAAGATCGAAGTGGAAGAGAATTGAAGAAGAAGGTTGACTATCAAAGAGACGTGTGTCTTGGTCTTGGAGTGGCTAATAGGTCAAGGGTCTTAGTCTTGGTATTTGTCAATTGGAATCTCTATAAGAAAAATTTGTACAGGTTTTCCTCTCAAATAATGAGAGATTTTGGCCCTGGATCATGCCTACATGATGTGTCTCTTGTGTATTTATGTTCATGCATTGGTTACTGTTTGATGAATAAGAACACAAATAATCTAATGTGAAGAAGATCCTAATCTAAAGAAGTAAAAAGCATTCACAAGCAGTCACTATTTGAAGAGAAATCAACTAACATTAATGCCCTATATTTCTCAACATGGAATTAGAGCTAAGGTGTTGAAGTCAAAGGAAGGTTATCTAATCAAAGAGGCATTCAAGGATCAAGTTTCAAGGAAAGGTATCAAAGCAAGTCGAATATTATCAAAGCAAAAGATCAAGATCCACATTAAAGAACCAAACCCTAGATCGAAGAAGCAGACTACAACAAGAAGAGCCCGTGTTTCCATAGTCATCATTAAAGGGCCTCAAAGACCCTCATCAAGTTTTATATGAGGCAAAATAAGTTTTAAGGACTTTTAAAGATGAAGATCACATCATCTTGGAAAAATATGAAACCCTAGAAGCATTTATAATCTACACTACAAGAGAAGTTAAAGTATGTTGAAGGCAAGAAGGCATTGTCATAATTTTCAAATTTATAAACCAAACAATAATTCTCTCCTCGCCCTTGAAGAAGTTAATCCAAGGAAGCAACAAATCATCCTCATTAAAAGAAGCTTCTCTATTGAAGAAAGGATTTATCATTTGGAAGAAGATCATCCAAGAGGGAGCATTAATACATCTTCTTCAACCATCATCAAAGTGATCAAGGTGAATATTTCATCTTCACTTATCAAGGAAGTATTTTTCATTATTTAAATCAATTTGGTAAAATGACTTCATGTTTGCAAGGAGATCTATAACCTGGTTGGGTCATCAAAATCCCTTGCATGAAAAAGGATGATAAGCATAGTCCTCTAAGAAGTTGAAGTCATTGAACATATCAAAAGGTCTCCTCTGAATTCATGGAAAAGGATACTTATCAAAGAGCCCCCCATATAATAATATCGGAGACATCAGAGAGATGCATATGATAAACTCGTTCTCTGAAGGTATGATAAAGAAGGTCACATATGATCTATGAAAGAGTAAAGATATAAAAAAATGAATGATATCTTCATAAGATATCATCTTCAAGATCTAGGAAAGAAGATAATCATCATTCATCTATAATACACTGACTAATAATCATGGTAACAAATATCCATGGGATAAGAATGTTACATCATTCAACAACTTGTGATTTATATGCAAGATAGAAGAATGACAAACTGAAGGCAAAAGTTTTGAAGGTTAAGAACTCAAATATTTGCTGAAAGGAAAGGAAGTTTGGAAATTTCTGAAAGAAGAGCATAGTTGAGATTCAATGTTATGAATGCAAAAACTATGGACATTACAAGAAAGATTGTCTTTAGCTTAAGAAGGACAACAAAGAAGAAGTCCATTTCACCAAAGAAGTGGAGAAAGATGAAATAAGTAAGTCTAAGGAAGAGAAGCATTAGACGTAGAGCTTCGTGACGTCACCATAAGGAAACATGAAGGACCGTTGGAACAAAATCTATGGTAGTCAACTTTGGAAGATATAGCTCTTGGTGACCTCATCGAAATATCAAAGGAAGAATTCATCTAGGACAAGCCTCATCATACGTGAGTTTAAAAGGGAAACACATGTTGAATAAGGATATGCGAGATGGAATCCTCAGTGGAGTATTCATCGATCTAAAGAGGAAGCAAGTGTTTCATCAGGACCTCCAACGAGTGGAGTTCATGGGATGATGGTATGATGACATAAGAGGTGAAGAAGATCAAGCAGTTGAAGATATTTTCAATCAAGGAAACTGTTGAAAGAAGCGTATATGACCTAAAGGTAAAATGAGGTATGTATGCTGGTATTTAATATTGTAAAGTCATGTCGTATGGTTGTGGGTAACAAGGATCACTACTTATGTTTCGAGAAGCATGATCAAAGCAAAGGAATATCCTCCTATGAAAGAATTTCAGAAGGCATGAGTCACACTAGATGAAATCAACATAATATGTCCTGATATGAAGTATGAGGTGGTTGATTATGATTAAGGAAATCTGATTGCAAGACCATGGGAATGAAGTGTGTGAAAAGATAGGAAGAGATTGTGATAATATGCAATGAAGTTAGAAGGCATTCAACATCTGAAGTCCAGGAAGATTTGATTAGAATATCTCCCGGAAGGATGTGAAAACTCTGATGGAATTCGATAAAAGATAGAGACCCTTGACATTGAACATCTGTGGGAGATGTGTCAATCTGCATGCAATATGTTGATCCTTACAGGAAGATGTCATGGTGAAAGATCATCACAAAAGGTAAATATGATTTAAAGTGTCTAGTGATTATTTTTTAACTAACATCTGGGGGGGCTTATGTAGGATTGTCGAAGGGAAGATCTATGAATGACTTCCAAGCGTACTATATAGAAGGATGTAATGTCCTTCCAAGAAATATGGCATGAAAGAAGAATGACATGTAGCAAAGCCAACTGGAAAATTTGATGGATCACTTCTGATGTGTTGGGGACATGCCTAACTCATGGAAAAAAGTGATGGATGATATGTGCCCTATATATATAAGTACCCAAAAGTTGAAGACTCCTTAAATAAATTCATGACATTAAAGAAAGGATCTCTTCATACAGCGAAGTGTTCTAGAGCTTCTATAGGTCCCTAGTTAAGAGGGAGCCTGAGAAGAAGTTTCTTACTTGGAGGAAAATCAGAAATTTCTAAGCTGAAAGCTTAGGTACATCCCTCTGTGATAGGAATGGGTACATCAAAGGAATAAAACCTCCTGGTATAAGAAGGAGTGATAAACATGTTGTTCTATGCTTCACCTAAGAAGACAAAATGTAGGATTGTGTAATCATTTAGCATACGATGCTCTTTTGGGATGAGATCGGGAATCCCATGGAAGAGTAGTCGTGGGGGACTAATATTCTTTTAGGGATTGGGAAGACCAAGAAAATAATAGTCTTCATGGAGCATATTTTGAGAGAACCCGCGTGGGGTATGTACTAAGAGGGACAATGATGAGGATGTCTATAAATCATTTGTCTTGCCAGCATTTTGCTCTGATCTTATGGAGAGATAGAGTTGTTAGTCAAGGCCTTGCTATTTAAATGTTGGTTGGTATGATGCTATACAAATGAGTTACAAATCTGAATTCTTCTTATGAGAAATTCTTCGGATTGAGAATGACCAAGTACCATTATGAATACCTCCCTAGTTAAGAGGGAGTGTTGTAAAATGTAACTTGGTTCGGTCTTCATAATGACATGTAATTATGATCTTTGTAAATGATGAAATAAAAGGAAATAAAATTATTTATGCATGCCTTGCTTCATGGGTCTCATGAGCAAGAGATTTTATTTTATTAGTGGCAATTTTTAGTGCATAATTATAGTTATCAGAATGTAGAAATTTCTCAATAGATCAGCTAGCTCTTATACCATGTAGAAATTTCTACAAATTTTCTACAAATCTCGTTCTAAGACCATGTAGAAAATTTGACTGTAGATTAACCCGATAATGCAATATACCAAAGCAAAATACTATAATCTACTTCTACTATCAATTTTCTTTGTGGAAGCTTAAAGATTGAGCAAGATCGAGCTGAACACATATAACCAGAAGAAGAAGAATCAATGCATATGAAACATAGAAAATACTCAGGGGAAAGCCTCAGCTAAAAACTCCACTATCTGTATTATCATACAAGGTGCAAATATATCAAAATGTTACAAAGCCTTAGCTCTCACAGCTAGCCAGATCTCAGTACAATCCTCCTGGATGCTTACAGGAAATCAAAGCTTCTCACAAGCCTTCTCCTTTGCCCTCCAAGCTCCTATTTCCTTGTGCAATTTCTCATGGGTGATCCTCTTGTTACCAAGTGGAAGACTGATCGCTCACACTGATCCTACAACCTGCCAAAATTGTGCAATCCTCAAGGAACCTTGCCTTGACTGCATGCATGAGTTTCCTTTATAGGAGAAAACATGCAACTGATAGTACATTGTCCTTGACATTTAGCTCAACTAAGTCTTTCTCAGAATGGACATGCATGAGTTTTTGATGAGGGAATATTCAGTTATCTGGAGTACACTAGTTGAGTGCATGCATGCATCAACTGACTGATAACTCACAATTAGTTCCTCAAACAGTTTCAAACTACTTTAACTAGACTTAACTCAGTAAACTAAGCTAACTAATTACAACTCAAATATAACTCAATCTTATCTCCTTAATTAAGGGATGATCTCCTTAATTTAAGAGATAATTGTTGCATGACTTCATAAAGACTTCTAACTTGAATTTCTCCAACTAATTAATCCACAATGAATTAATTAATTATTTCCAGGTAGCTGGTGAGACTAAATTCAAATTTAATTCACAATTTTAATTCAAGGACAATTTAAAATTGGAATATTCTGGATTCTATTTTTATCATTTCTTGTTGTTATTTTCAACACGGAACTCAGACCAGATTACGAAGAACATCTTTCAGATACCTCAGACACGAAGCTCGAATATATTACAGTGAAATAATTTGGGTTTCAGTTCAAAAAACAAAGTTTAAAGCTCATATTACTTTGACTTCATTACAGTCAATTAAGCCTAGATTCAGATCACATAAAGGAAGGCAACTCGGATAAGGATAGCGAAGGTCTGTCATATGAAAAGGAAGGGCAGTTTGGTGTAGTCAAGGGAATTCTGAATAATTTGCAAACATAGTGACAATAAGAATTTTTGTGTTACATAGTTTAGACAAGTATAGATATACTACAATTAGGTGTAAAAGGAAACTACAGTTCAGTTTCGGTGCTATCTCAAGAAGGACTCGGTGCCATCACAAGAAGAAAGGTCTCGATATTTACCAAGAAGATTGAAGTGGAAGAGAATCGAAGAAGAAATATGACTGTCAAAGAGCACTTGTGTCTTGGTCTTGGAGTGGCTAATAGGTCAAGGGTCTTGGTCTTGGTATTCATCAATTGTAATCTCTATAAGAAGAATTTGTACGGGTTTTCCTCTCAAAGAGTGAGAGGTTTTGGCCTTGGCTCATGCCTACATGATGTGTCTCTTGTGTATTTATGTTCATGCATTGGTTACTGTTTGATGAAAAAGAACACTAATAATATAACGTGAAGAAGATGCTAATTTAAAGAAGTAAAACGCATTCACAAGATGTCATTAATGGACGAGAAATCAACTAACACTAATGCCATAGATTTCTCAACACAATATGGCTACAAAAAAATATACATGATCTTGGATATGGTTTATGATCAAACACAATTCATAGAGTGGCTTGAAAATTAGTGAGTGAAACCAAAGCGTTCTAGCCGGGATTAGGCCAAGATTTCTACGTCATAGTAGAGCATTAAAAGGCAACAAACATAATGAAACAAGGATAATTGTGTTGACTCATGTCATTTGTTACCTTGACCAAGGATTTTAACATGTGAGCTATGCAGGTGCTTTGTATCAACTATCATCGAGCGATTAAGTGGAATGCATAGATAAAATCTAACAAGAACATATCCAACAAGTCTAAAATTTACATGTCAAGCGATTAAGTGGAATGCACAGATAAAATGTTCATGCTTGTGACCACATAATTAATACACTTATATGTTAGTTTCCAATGGTTTCACTCAAACGTTGTGATCATGGGGCCAATATTTCCAGTGGTTTCCAAAGCTAAACCTTTTCGTGGGATTTGGGGCACATAATGACAGGTCAATGGGTTCAACTATCTTCTTCAGTTGTGAACCTTGACATGTTATTTGAGGAACGGTGGAGTAAACGTGCATATAGTCTTTTTACTTTCTAATTCATTGTATATTTTTAGTTGTAATTTATCAAAACCCCTTACAAACTGGACGTGGAGGACATCACAATTGGTTAACATTTATGTTATGAATATTGATGTGATCAAATGCATTAACTTCATTTTTCATACATGGCGAGTAATGTTGTAGGAGTGGGTCACAATTATGTTGGCTAAGGTTTGTTGGAATGCCCTTGGCATAAAGTAGATTAGATCATTAAAACCTTTTCATATACATTGATCCAAGTGGCTCTAGAGACACACAGGACAAAGAGGGCTTATGAACGCCCAAAAACCAAAGTGCTCAGAATGGCTTCGACCCAAGACTAGTGAGTAGATCTCGTCGTCCTAATCGTGGAGGTGTGAACGGTTCGTCAATCTGAGCTCGTATGAGGGAGAACGAGCCAATCAAAGTTTGGTCAAGGTTGGGTTGTGGGCCAAGTTTAAGTGTCCTACAGTTTGACCGACCCCGAGGCATGAAACCTAGCTCCCGAAATCGGTCGAAATTGTGGCCTCGTTAATTTGCCCAGTAACCCTTATTTTTATAAGAAGAATTTCGATGTAAATCACATAAAGAAAGACCTTTGTCGATGCGTTTCGAACCAACTAGTGTGGTTCATCGTCAGGACAAGTTGAAGAGACAGATCTAGTCTAGCGTGTTAAACAGTTATCAGTAGATCTTGGATCCCTGCCCTTTCGTCTTAGTATCTTTTACGTTTTCGTTGTTCCCCCGGGTACCTTCCTGTCTTCCTTTTCCTTCTTGATTTGGGTTTTTCTATTGGATTTTTTCAGTTCCTTCTCCGTCTTTTTT